>CAUYUJ010021638.1:309658-337158 GCA_963575745.1 Prorocentrum cordatum
CTGTTCCTGCTGGTGCTAGTACTGGTGCTACTGCTGGTGCTTGTGCTGGTGCTAGTGCTGGTGTTAGCGCTGCTGCTGCTGCTCCTCCTCCTCCTCCTCCTCCTCCTCCTCCTTTTCTATCTCTTCCCCGACCTCTCCCAGCGCGCCGCGAGAACGTGACAACGTCCACGCCTTACCCCTCTCCCCGCTCTCCCCGGCTGTCGGCGCAGAGGCTGGGCGGCAGTGGGAGAGGGAGGAGGGCGCCTGCATCTGCTGCATGACCTTCATGTGATGGAACATCATCATCCGCTGCATGCCGCCCGCCTGGCGATCGAGGGCCCCCCGCCACTCGTCCTGGCCACGCCCGCCGCAGGCCCAGGACCCGCGCGCACGCCTTACTGGCATGGCCGGGGGCACGGCACGTTTGCACCGACCCCGGGCCCAGCACGGGCCTCGCCAGGCTGGCACGTGCGCGCATCCAAGCCTCCGTCGTCGCGATGCTGTTCGAGATGGGGTCACCGGGCTCCTCGACCCCCTCCTGGGAGCCAGGCTCTCAACCTGGGGTCGTCTCTGAGACCGAAAAGAGAAACACCGCCCCGACTGTTCGTTCGCTGCGATGGAGGTCTGGGCGGCTCTCGTCGCCCGAGCCGCCTGCATCTGCTGCATGCCGCGCAAGGCGTTCATCGCCTCCCGACGGCGCAAGGCGGGACGGGGCGGGGCGGGGCGGGGCGGGGCGGGGCGGGGCGGCGGCGGAGGAGGAGGAGGAGGAGGAGGAGGAGGAGAGGACGAGGAGGAGGAGAAGAAGGAGAACGACGACGACGACGACGACGACGACGACGACGACGACAACGACGACGACGACAACGACGACGACGACGAGCCGAGCGGGCCTGGCCCAGATGGCCGAGGCCGGTGCACGGCCTGGGCCGCCGAGGAATGAGGGACAACGATAAGGGGGGGGACTGGCATAAGGGGGGACAGGCCGACCTGGCATCGGCAATACATCGCCGATAGATCGGCGATAGGCCTCCGATAGTAAATCCGCACGTTCCTGGGCGGGGTGGGGCTTTTAGACCCCTATCGGCAAGTCGATGCACCCCCCCCTGTGCCCATCGCCCCCCCTGAGAGAGCGCGTTTCACGGGCGTTTGCCTTGAGAACATTCGGCGGCGCATCTCAAACCAGGGGGTGGGCTCCCCCCAACACTCGGCGAAGTCGATCAAAACTAGGGGGACTCCCCTCCCCCCCAACCCCTCCCTCCCGACCCCCCCCCCCTCCCAAAAGAGGGGGGGAGTTCAAACCTCCCCACCCTTTCCTCGGCGCCGGCGCCAGCGCCGGCGCTGGCGGCCGCCAGCAGCGCCGACGGCGGGGACGCAGCGACGATGACCAGAGGCAGCACAAGGGGGAAGGGGGTGGGGTTCAACCCCCGCCCCTGGGGCTGGCGCCGGCGCCGTCGCTGGCGGCGGCCAGCAGCGCCGGCGCTGGCGCCGGCGACGGCGGGGACGCAGCGACGATTACCACCACTACCACCACCACCACCACCACCACCACCACCACCACCACCACCACCACCACCACCACCACCACCACCACCACCACCGCCGCCTCAACCTACCACCACCACCACCACCACCAGCCCACCACACTTTTTGCCTAACAGCGAAGAATCATAGGTTTCTAGTGGGCTCAAAAGAGAGCATCTGGACACCCCAGGGGGGTCTGGGCGGATGCCGGGGAGAATCCGGGGACTCCCCGGGACTCCCCAGATGTGATCTGGGCGGGTGCCGGGGAGGATCCGGGGACTCCCCAGAACACCACTCCCAGGCCACATTTTGAATGCCAGGAGCCAACTGTGGGCCACTTTGTGTTCTTCACGTTCCCAGAACACCACTCCCAGGCCACATTTTGAATGCCCGGAGCCAACAGTAGGCCACTTCGTGTTCTTCGTGCTCCCAGAACAAGATTCCCAGGCCACATTTTGAATGCCCCGAGCCAACTGTAGGCCACTTCGTGTTCTCCGTGCTCCCATAACACAATTCCTATACCATATGTTGAATGTCCGGAGCCAGCTGTGGGCCACTTCGTGATCTTCGTGTTCCCCGAGCACCAGTCCTGTGCCATATCTTGAATGCCCGAGCTGAGGCAGGCTGAGGCCGAGGCAGGCTGAGGCCGAGGCAGGCTGAGGTTGAGGCTGAGGCACGCCGAGGCAGGCTGAGGCTGAGGCTGAGGCTGAGGCAGGCTGAGGCAGGCTGAGGCTGAGGCTGACGCAGGCTGAGGCCGAGGCAGGCTGAGGCTGAGGCTGAGGCCGGCTGAGGCTGAGGCAGGCTGAGACCGAGGCTGAGGCAGGCTGAGGCTGAGGCTGAGGCTGATGCAGGCTGAGGCTGAGAGGCTGACGCTGAGGCTGAGGCAGGCTGAGGCTGAGGCTGAGGTCGAGGCAGGCTGAGGCTGAGGCTGAGGCAAGCCGAAGCAGGCTGAGGCTGAGGCTGAAGCTGAGGCTGAGGCAAGCTGCGGCTGAGGCAGGCTGAAACTGAGGCTGATGCAGGTTGAGGCTGAGGCAGGCTGAGGCTGAGGCTGAGGCTGAGGCTGAGGCTGAGGCCGAGGCAGGCTGAGGCTGAGGCCGAGGCAAGCCGAGGCAGGCTGATGCTGAAGCTGAGGCTGATGCTGAGGCAGGCTGAGGCTGAGACGGGCTGAGGCTGAGGCTGAGGCAGGCTGAGGCTGAGGCAGGCTGAGGCTGAGGCCGAAGCAAGCTCAGGCCGAGACAGGCTGAGGCTGAGACTGAGGCTGAGGCTGAGGATGAGGCCGGGGCAGGCCGAAGCTGAGACAAGGAGAAGCTGAATGGGGATGGAGGGGGCAGGGGGGGGGGAGGAGGGGAGGCTGCTTAAAGACTGGAGTTTCTTAGCCTAGTTGGGAGGTGTTTGTGGCTGGGATGAAGTTACTTGTGTTCGGGCATAAGTTCTGCAAGTGGCTTAAGAATTCTGCAAGTGTTGTAAGTATTTCCTTTTGCGTTGTAGGTATAATTGGGGACTTATAAATATGTGCCAGCCTTTGAGCACCGATTTAAATCACTTAGTAAGTGCAGCTAAGTAACTTAGGTGTACTTAGCATTAAGTAGCTTAGCAGAACTTAGTGACACTTATGCGGAATTTAAAATTGTCCGACATCCCCCCTCCCCCCCCTTTCCCCCCCCCCCCTCCCCCGCGGCCCCTCCGCGAGGCAGGCGCGCCTCGCCGCGGGGCGTGCGCAGCGGCGTGCCAAGGGGGGATGAGAAGGAGAGGAGATAGCGATGGCGATCGCTTGAGGGAGGAAGTGGGGCGATGGAGGATAGCGATTGCGATCGCTGGAAGGAGACAGGACCGATAGCGGTGAAGATCGCTTGATCGAGCGATGACGATCGCTCCAGTGGAACAATGGAGGGTCGCGGTTGCGATCGCCTGAGAGAGGATGAGTGGGGGGGCGCCGAGGAGGGAGATAGCGGTGTCGACCGCTTGAGCGCGGTACAGGGAGAACGGTTTGGAAGCGATTGTGATCGCTTGTGTGCCGCAAGGGGGGATGCGTTGAGGATGGGATTAGCGATGGCGATCGCTTGGAGGAGGAAGTGGGGATAGCGGAGGGTTGCGATTGCGACCGCGCTTCGGGGGGGCAAGTGGTGAGAGGAGGGAGGAAGAGGAGGAGAGGAGGAGGGTGCTCATGAGGGAAATAGCGATGGCGATCGCTCCAGGAAGGTCCTGGAATGACGCAGCGATTGCGATCGCTTGAGGGAGGAGGAGGAGGAGGAGGAGGAGGAGGAGGAGGAGGAGGAGGAGGAGGAGGAGGAGGAGACGGACGTTGATGAGGGAGATAGCGATACCGATCGCTGGGAAGCGTTGGCGGGACGATGAAGGGTAGCGATTGCGATCGCCTGCAGGAAGAAGATGAGAGGATGAATTAGGAGGCAATCGGCGATGGCGATCGCTTTGGGGAGCTTGTGGGCTGATGGAGGGATCGCGGTAGCGACCGCTTGACGGCGCATGTAGCGATGGCGATAGCTTGGGCAGGTCGCGATATCGTTCGGGGGGAGGGGGTTGGCAGGGGGGGCCATGGCGGGGGCGAGTGCGATGAGGGCGCAAAGTGAAGATAAGGATGAACTGGCGATATCTAGGATGAGGAATGGGGGGGGTCGCGAAGAGGGGGGGAACTGGCCGCGATTGTGGTCACTCGAGTGGTCGGAGGGGCCGACTGTGGGAGGGCTCGACGTGCTTGCCAGGCGATCTCGATCGCTATGCGGCTACCGCCTTCTGCATGCAATCAGGGCGGCAGCCGTTTTGGCTTCGCGCGCGACGCGACGCGCGCTTCGCGCCGCGTGCGGGGCGCCACCTGTCGCCTTGGGAGCGGCGTGCCGCGCGATGACGGACGCCCAAGAGTCGGTGGAACATCTGAGGTGCGCCACCACCTTCCTGTCCAAGCTGCAGCCTCGGAGCGGGCCATGGAAAGAGCTGCTCAACGCCCAGGCGACGCTGGCGACGACCCTGCTGCAGTCATGGTCTCCCACGTCGTCCGAGGACTCGTCCGAGCTGGTGCAAGCCATTTCGGAGCTGCCATTCGGCGCGAAGCAGCGTGGCGATCTCCTGCGGGCTGTCGCAACGCTCGCCACTGCCTCGGCGCGCGCGCTGGTTGCCAACGCAGCTGCGCCCCAGAAGCTGCTGAGCCACTCTCGCGCCCCTCAGCAGGACTTCACGGCCATCGCGGCCTGCCTCACGGCGAGGCAGCGGGAGACGATCCTGGGCGAGGGCAACGACTTTCTGGGCCGCGCGGGGGTCGTGCTCCAGGCGTGCAAGACGCCCGGATGGAGGACCACCCACGAACCTACAGTCCAGGTTGCCTGCTGCATCGCGCTGCAGGTAGATGGCGCCGACAAGGCGCTTCGACAATGCCCCGCGGCCCCTTGAGGCTACAACAAGCGTGCGACAAATTGCGCAAAGAAGCTGCCCCCTTGGACGCTGTGCAGGCAAATGGCGGAGTCCGAGGGCGCCTTCGTTTCGGCGCTGCCCGCTTCCCCTGTGGAATGCGCCAGGTTGCGTGGCGAGATGCACGCGCGCGCGTTTCCCAAGAAGGGCCCGACGGCTTTCCCGCTGGATTCCACGCAGCCCCTGGCGCTGACGGACGGCGTTCCCAGGCGCGAGAGCAAGGCGCGGATTAAGGCGCTGACTGCGTTGGGCTCGGCGCAGGGCATCGCGTTGGCGCTGGCGACGCCAGGGCAGTGCGACGCCAGGGCAGCGCCGCACAGGCGGTGCCAACCGTCGTCGCCGTTGCCGCTCGAGGATGACGGCGCCGCTCCGAGCGCTGCCACGCCAGCGCGTCGGGCATCGGGCCTGTCAGCGCAGGGGGCCAGGGACAAGATCCTATGGGGCTCAAAGGTCGCAAGCCGAAAATGCCCCAGGAGAGCGAGGGCGAGGGCGACGGCGGCAGCAAGGAGACAGATGCCGAGGCGGCGGGCGACGCGGCTGTCGATGCCGCGAAGGTGAGGTGCGCGGGATCATCCACCACACCACAGGGCCATTGGGGGGCGCATTGTGCGCGGTAGATAGAGTGACATCCCCAACGAGGGATGACAGACCTATCTCGCACCACAGGGGTGAGTGACGAAGGGGGGCAGTGGCGCAGATAGAACCAACCTTCCCAGAAGGCCAAGAAGAAGCCCATGAAGAAGGCGCCCGTGAAGAAGGCGCCGCAGAAGGTGCCGAAGAAGGCGCCGACGACTGCGCCGAAGAAAAAGAAGAAGGCGCTGAAGGCGCCGAAGGTGGGATCGCACAGGGCAGGGAAGCCGTCCTTCTCCGTGGAGTGGAGCAGGGGCCAGGTATTGTGCAGGACAGGCAAGCGCGGACCAGGCCAGTCGATGGCGCTCAAGTTCGCGAAGTTCAGTGGCGACAGCAAAAAGGCGATCGCGGCGGCCAAGAAGTGGGTGGCCAGGGCGATCGCGGGCGGCGCGTGAGTGGCACCGGCGCTGCGCTCGCGCCGCAGGGGTGCTGGCGCGCCATCTGCGCGGCACGGGGCCGCTGCCGCGCGTGGAGGCGGGGTGCTTCGGCGCGGCGTGCGTGCGGAAAATGCAGAAGGAGCGCGGCCGATATGAATGGCGAAAGGTGGAAGGCGCGATTGAATAGCGGTTTCGGCCGCTAGGGGGTGGAGGGCGCGGGAGTGAGAAGGAGGGGGCAGGGTGAGGAGGAGGAGGGCGAGGGGGGGAGGATGAGGATAAGGAGGAGGAGGAGGGGGGAGGATCGAGCCATGAGGATCGCTTGGGCGGAGCGGTGGCGACCGCTTGAGGGAGGTTGAGAGGCAGATCGAGGTTGATGACAATGATGATGAAGTTGTCGCATGAGGTTTGCAGCGATTGCGATCGCTCGAGTTCAATGATGGATTGCAGCGGATGCGATCGCATGGGGGGAGATTATGAGACCAACGTTGAGGAAGGAGGGGTGGTCGGACGGGTCGCGATATCGATCGCTTGGAGTTGCGTGCGAATGAGAGCGATCGTGGCAGCGATCATTTTGCCATAACGAGCCGTTTTGGCTCTGCGCGGTGCCGCCCGCGGCAGCTGCGCGCCGCCCGCGGCGCCCGCGGCTCTGCGCGGCGCCGACCGCGCTCGCGCGCGATGGCGGAGGAGTTCCTGTCCGCGGCACAGGCGTTCGTGCCGCAGCTGGACGACCCTGGCGCCGAGACCGAGCGCGACCGCCAGCGCGACTGCGAGCGCGACGGCGCGGGCGGCGATGACGTTGCGCCAGTCACGGAGGATGGCTACGCAGAGGAGGTGGCGTCGCCAGTGGGGGCGCCACCGTCGCCGTCGCCGCCGCCGCCGCAGTGCTACAGCAGCTATACGGCGGAGAGCGGCGACAGCGTGCCGCTGCCGAAGAGCGCCAGCAGCGGCGAGCCGTTGCGCGCGCCCGTCGGCATCTACGCGCAGCCGCCCGCGCAGCCGCCGCCGAAGCGCCCGCGCCTATCGGCGGCCGCGGCTTCGGTGTCGGACGCCCTCGACGGGCTCGCGACCGCCATTGCGGCACCGATGGCGCCGCGCTCGAAGGCGGCGCCAAGGGCGCACGTGCCGACGGCCGCACCATGGCGGCAACGGCTGCAGCAGCAGATGCCGCGGCCACCAAAGGCATCGGCAGCAGCAGCAGCAGCTGTGACAGCAGCACCAGCGCCACCAGCAACACCACCGCCTGAAGCAGCAGTAGCGAGAGCAGCAGCACGCCCGTGGCTCAAGGCCCTTCGCCTAGGCCCAGCACCACCAGCAACGCCACCGCCTGCAGCACCAGTATCCAGAGCAGCGGCAGGCAGAGCAGCCCCAGCAGCAGCTGCAGCAGCCGCAGCGATTGGTGCAGCAGCAGGCGCAGCAGCTCCAGCTCCAGCAGCAGCAACTGCAGACCAGGCTGCAGCACTGAAGGCCGCAGCCGCAGCGTGGGCGAGCACGTGCGAGCAGCGGGCTAACAACTACACGCCCGAGCAGGTCATTGACCTTCAGGCGGAGACGGCTGCGGCGAAGGCGCTGGGCCTGCGGTGGGATCAGCGCGGCCCTGCGGGCCCGCAGCAGGGCGGCCCCGACGCGCGGCGGGGACAGCAGCACCGCGCCAACAAAGCTGTCTGGGCCAATCGGGGCGGTCGGCACCGCGAGTTCTTCAACGCGAAGCACGGCGGTGGCAGGACCACGGGCAAGGACAAGGGCTGCGACAAGGGCAAGGGCTGCGGCAAGGGCAAGGGCTGCGACAACGCCGCCGCCAGCAGCACCGCCGCCAGCAGCACCGCCGCCAGCAGCAGCAGCCGCCAGCAGCAGCATCAGTTCTTGTGAGCAGCGGCGCAGCCCGCTGCGCTGCTGCGCTCGCTGCTGCGGTGCTGCGCCCACTGCGCCTCGGCAGCTGCGGCCCTTCGCGGCAGCCGCTGCGCTGCCGCGCTCGCTGCTGCGCTCGCTGCTGCGTTGCTGCGCCCGCTGCACCTCGGCAGCTGCGGCGCTTCGCGGCAGCCGCCGCGCTGCCGCGCTCGCTGCTGCGCCCGCTGCGCCTCGGCAGCTGCGGCGCTTCGCGGCAGCTGCTGCGCTTGGCTGCGGCCAGCTGCGGCGGCGCCGTGCTCGTGAGCGTCGCGGCAGCGGCGCTTCGCTTATAAGCGACTGGCTTCGCGCTTGCGAGCGCGCGCAGACACGGCCGCGCATGGTCGGCGGCGACGGCGGCGGCGAACGCGGCGACGGCGCTAGCGACGGTGAGCGGGTCTGGCGTCTGGGGGATGGAAGCATTCCAATTGTTGGGTCGGCAGATATAAAAACGATTCCGATCGTCGACGGGGGGGGGCGAAGCGAACCCGATCTCTGCGACGGTTGGCGACGAGCGATTTCGATCGCTCGGGGGGAAGGGTGGTCTGGATGAGTTGGCGACAGCGATTCCGATCGCGGCCTGAGGGGCAGGGGCATTGATTGAGGGAGACGTTGGAGGGCGTCATGAGCGATTCCGATCGCTTGGAGGTGGGCTGCACGTGTATAGGATAACGATTTCGATCGCTTCCGATGGGTGGGCACGGCTCGAACGCGCATCATAGGTTTGCCGTTGTTGGCTCTGTCCCCGCACGCGGCCTGCGGTGGGCGGCGGGCGGCATCGCGGCCTGCGGCGGGCGGCGGGCGGCGTCGCGGCCTGCGGCGGGCGGCGGGCGGAGCCCGCGGCGGCAGCGGCAGCCGCAGCAGCAGCAGCAGCAACAGCAACTGCCAACACCACCGGCGGTAGCACCGACAGCCGCAGCAGCAGCACCGCTGCCGCAGCAGCGACATCAGCTCCAGCAGCAGCGCCATGGCGGCGGCGGTGGGCGAGTCGCACTGGCACCGCCTCGGGCGCGCGGCCCCAGGCTGTGCGAAAAAGTGCTTCAAGCAGCCGCCGCAGGAGGGCTACATCTGGTACGAGGAGCACTTGAAGAACCCGACCGCTGACAGCCATCGCTGCGTCGACGAATGGCAGCGGGCCGACGCATGATTGGCGATGCGATCGCTAATCCAGTCGAGCAGGCCGACGTGGACGAGTGGCTCGCGTGGGAGGCCAGGAAGACGGCCGAGACAGCAGGCGCAGCAGATGCAGCAGGCGCAGCAGGCGCAGCAGGCACCTCCGCGGAGCCCGCGCTTGAGTCGCGATCGAAATCGCGCAAGCGCCACCGCCGTCGCGCCAAGCGCGAGGAGGCCGCGCCGCCGCCAGCGGCGCGCGTCCCGCGCTCGCCGACGCGCAGAGGCGAGCCGACCTCGCTCGCCGCCGCCGCACGCCGAGGCGTCGTCGCTGGCGGCGGCGGCCACCGCGCGAAGTCGGCGTCGGCGGCGCCGCCGCCCGCCGATCAGATCCGCCCCCCTCATGAAGCGGCGGGGAGTCTCAAGGGGGCGGCGGCGGCGGTGGCAAGCGTCGCGGCTGCTGGGCCAGGTCTTCGTCGTCGGCGTCGAACGCGGTCGCCATCCTCAAGGAGACCATGGCGCCGATGGCGCCGCTGCCCGTGGGCGCGGCATCCGCGACGCTCTCCATGGGCGCGGCCAAGCAGATCCTGGACCACATCAGGAGGGCCGAGAGCTGCGCGGAGACGGCGGCGGACGCGTGCAGCAAAGCAGCTTCCGCGTTCCAGCGCGAAGCGGCGAGCTTGGCTTCGGCGCGCGCCGACGTCGAGCAAGCGACGCGGCCGCGCGGCCTCTGAGGTTGCACCACAGTTGGGGGCCGATCGATTATCTGATGGACGCCAGGAAGCTGAATGGTTAGCTGGTGATGGCACCAAATGGCTAGCCATTCGGCCTCCGTGCATCCAGCAGATAGTCGCTCGGCCCTCAACTGTCACCAGGTTGCCTCCCCGCGCCGCCGCCCCGCAGCGCTGGCAGCGCTACCGCTGCCGCCCGCCGCCCCGCCGCGCCCGCCGCCGCGGCGGGCGTTCCCGTCGGCCGCCCGCCGCCCCGCCGCGCCCGTCGCCGCGGCGGGCGTTCCCGTCGGCCCCGCGCCGCCCGCCGCGCCCGCCGCCGCGGCGACGGCGACCGCGCGGCCTATCGCTGTAAAACTACATTGCGAGGGGGGGTGAATGCGAGGAGGGCGAGGCGGAGGAAGAGAAGGGGGGGGGGGAGGAAGCGATGGCGATCGCTTTGATGCCGAGCGCGTGGGTTAGCGATGCCTATCGCTCGAGATAGCGAGGCCGATCGCTTGGTCGGAGCGGCGGCGTGGGATGCTGAGGGGGGGTGTAGCGACGCTGATCGGTTGCGGAAGCGATGGCAATCGCTTGAGGTAGCAATGCCCATCGCTTGAATTAGCGATGCCAGTCGTTTTTTTTTTGTTTGGGGGGGAGCGGTGACGATGGATGTTGATCGGGGAGTGCGTAGCGATGCCGATCGCTTGGGTAAGCGATGACCGTCAATTTGGTTAGCGTTGTCGATCGCTTGGGCGGGGCGGCGGTGAGAGATGCGGATGGGGGGGGGGGGGGGGGTGGGTGTAGCGATGTCGATCGCTTGAGAGGGGCGACGGTGAGGGGTGCTGAAGGGAATGGCGTGGCGATGGCGATCGCCCGCGAGCGTAAGCGATGGCGATCGCTCGTGGAAATTGTGAGGAGGTCTGGGGAGCGAGATTGTGAGATGGCGGTGGTGGTGATTGGAGTAAGTACTCCTTGGGCCCTGGTAAGTACCGCAAGTATCACAAGTTCCTCACATTGTTTTATTGTTGTTCTGTGTGTTGCTATCCTGTGTTATCTTCTGTTCTGGAAATTTCTTGTGCGAATATAGCAAAACGGTGACATAGGATACCATGTTATCCTCAAGGATAACATGTTATCCTATAGGATGCCACGCCCAAAATAACACGTTACCTGTTTGGGTAGCATGCTATCGTTAAGGGTAACAGATCATATTTGGTTATCATGGTGCCAGACATGGCAAGAAACCACATGATCGCAACATGTAACAAACATATAACAACATATAACATCGTGTGGAACTTATCGTACTTATCATGATTAGGTGCGGTAAGTAACTTAGCGATTGCGATCGCTTTTTCATAACGGTCGTGGTTGTTGTTGTGACGCCATTGCTGTTGTAGATCGAGCGGGCGAGCTTGGTGCTCGTCCTTGCGACGAGAGCGCCCCCCGATCGCGGGGCTTGCGCGCCGCGCGCCGCTCGCGGGGCCCGCGCGCCATGTCCGCCGCGACCGACGCCGTCCGGGCCAAGGGCGAAAGCGACTGCGATAGCGAGGCGACGCTGAAGCTCGCGGGGCCGAACGATGATAGCTTGCACACTGCTATGATTGACGACCCCGGCTTGGGCAACGGGCAGGCAAATGACGCCGCGGCGGGCGGCGCCGAGGGAGGCGGCACCGCGGCGGGCGGCGCCGAGGGTGGCGACGCAGCGGCTGGCGACGCCGAGGGAGGCGACGCCGCGGCGGCAGGCAGCGCGGGTGGCGCCGCGGAGGCAGGCAGCGCGACGGGCGACGCCGCGGCGACAGGCAGCGCGGGCGATGCCGCGGTCAATGCAGGCAGCGTGGGCGACGCCGCGGCCGCTGCAGGCAGCGCGGGCGGCGCCGCGACGCCACCGACGGCGACGCCGAGCGTGCCCATGAAGGGGAAGCGGCCGCCGACGAAGGCCGGGGAGGACCCGAATGCTACAGACGCGGCGACCCAGCACATGGCGAAGGGCAAGGCTAAGGACAGAGCCATGTCGGCGCCGAAGCCACCACCCAAGAAGGCCACGGCCAAGGCGACGGAAGCGGCAGCGTCTGTGCCACCCAGGACCAAGTCGGCGAACGCTGCAGCGCATGTGACCAAGGCAGCGGCAGCGAGTGCGGCAGCGCTTGTGCCCCCCAGGAGCAAGTCGGCGAATGCTGCAGCGTCTGTGACCAAGGCGGCAGTGGCGAGCGCGGCAGCGCCCGTGCCCAAGGCCGCGGGCAAGGTCATGGCTGGCCACGCGGACATCGACAAGTGGACCCAGAAGGTGCCAGTCCGACCGCCGCAGGCGGACTCGACAGCTGCGAGTTCGGGGGCGGGTGCGCCCAGCAAGACGGGGCGGGGCAAGGACTGCTCCTCTCCTCAGAGGTTCGCGGTGGGGAGCTTCGCGGTGCTATCGAGCCCGCAGAGAAGGGGCCGCCTGAGCGACTGGCGCGAGCTGGGCCTGGACGCTGTCGACGACGCGTTCCACTGCGATCGGCGCGGCCAGCCGCGCGACGTGATGTCGTCGCATCCCATGCGGGTCACGAAGAAAAGGCAGGTCTTCAGGTGCAAGGCGCGCTCGTCGCGCGGCGTCCAAGTCGCTCGTTGCGAGGGGCGGGGTGCGATGAAGGCGCGGCTGCTGCGTTTCCATGATCACGGGCGGAAAGCCTCCAGGGGCGGCCTGCAGGAATGCACGCAGAAGTTCGAGCTGCAGAAGCACCTGGGCTTCGCGCTGCAGAAGCTCGCGGAGAAGGGGCACCGGCACGGTAAAAAAGGTGGTTATTATCCATTGACGTGGTGCAACAAACAAGGGTTCCCGCGGCGCCGCATCAAAGACACGTGCACGGACGTTGCTCAACACCCCGTACTGGGTAATGGTTACCACGTTGAAATACATGAAATAGAGCGCTGGGAACAACAAGTGGGTGGGAAGGTCCAGGGGGAGTCCGCGAAGGGCGTCGAAGCGAGCGGCGGCGACGTTGCAGCGGAAGGTGATCGCGAGAGCAGCGAGGAGGCCGACGACGTCGACAACGCCGACTTCGAGGGGTACGAGGGGGAGAGCGACGGCGGCGAGGGGGGGGAGGGCGGCGAACGCGACGAGGTGATCAGTGATTCGCCTGTGTCGCCCAGCGGTAGCGACGATGATCACGATCGCTCATCAGAGGGCGGCTCGAGTCACATGCCACCGACGTCACCCATCAAGGCAAAGCATCGCCGCAAGGACGGCGCCAAGAAGGTCTCATTCAAGGACGAGCAGCGCAGCGATGACGACATTGAACGCAGCAGCACCGCGCGCAGGGATAAGAAGCACCGCAAGGGCGGCGATGCGAAGGCCAGCAAGCACGGCGGCAACGAGAAGCCATCGAGTGATGCGATGATCAAAGCAGCACTGGATGTTAGCACTAAGCGCCCTAAAGACAATGCCGCGCGCGCGGGCAAGGGCAGAAGCAGCAAGGACAAGCACAAGGACAAGGGCACAGGCAGCAAGGCAAAGCGCATTGATAAGAGCAGCGCGGGCCGCGCCAAGGACGCGTCCACCCACAAGAGCAGCAAGGGCAAGGCCAAGGCCGCTGAGAATAAGAGAGTCGCCAGCACTAAGGAAAAGAAAAAAACGCGACGCCGACGCCCATGAGAAGGGCAATGATCACAAGAAGCACAAGAAACCTCTCCCCACCAGCAGCGGCAGCGACAGCAACGCCGACCGCGACTCCCCCGAGCTGCCGCCGTCGCATGAGACCGCCCAAGAGAGGAATATCCGCGAGAAGGCTGATAGGGAGAGCGCCAAAGAGAGGATTGACGCGTTGAGAAAGGCGGAGAAGGGAGAAGGCAGCCAAGATGCTCCCGGCGACGCGGGCGCAAGTGATTATCATCACCCTCTTACCCCCCCTTCCTCCTCCATCCCACCCCGAAGCAATGCTCAGCCTCCTTCTCCTCCTGCAGGCGAAGCTGATGGTCCCGCACCAGAGGCTGGAAAAAGCAATTGAATCCGACGGGCTCTGCAAGCTCCCCGATGCCATCGGGAAGAACGCGACCGATAAGTTGCAGACGTTATCGGACATCGCAAGGGCGAGTTCGAAGATTGCCTCCAGGCGGTGGGATCCCTCCAGGTTCACTTGGGCGGCGACTCAAGTCGGCGACATCACGAACGCGGCGAGTGCACAGGGGGTGCTCGCGAGCACGATGTGCAAGAGCATCCAGACCATGAGGTAAAAGTGAGGCCAGCAAGGAGGCCATCGGTCGGTCAGCATTGAGGCCATCGGTTGGCCAGCGCAGCGGTTGGCCAGCGCAGCGGGCTCGCAGAATGTCAGCGGGGGGGCTGCAGGGCGGCCAGCAAGGAGGCCAGCGCAGCGAGATTGCAGGACGGCCTGCATTGAGAGGCGGTTCGCCCGCCGCGCGGCGCAGCATTCCCGCGCGGCGCTGCGAATTTGCGCCGCGCCGCGCCAGTCATATCCATGCGCGAGCGAGGCGAATCGCGACGCGCAGAGGGGAATGGCGAGGAGGAGGCAAATGAGGAGGATGATGAGATGCCGGTGTATATCCCCCATTCTGCAGCGCCCCCCCTGCCCCCCGCCGCGCGGCGCGGCATTTCCGCGCGGCGCAGCGCATTTGCGCAGCGCCGCGTGCCCGTTAGTTCCAGGTGCGGGCGAGGCGCGTGGTGACGCGCGTTGCCCCCCTCTCCCACCGGCTGCGAGTTGATCGCGCTGCGGTTGCGGCTTGTAAAAGCATAGCGGTGATTGCAATGTCGATCGCTGGATGCGGGTGGCGCAGTCGCGGAGGCGGCAGAAGCGGGCGGGCGAGTGACCTAGCGATGACGGTCGCTGTGGGATGGAGGGTAGCGATGCTGATCGCTGCGGGAGGGAGGGCAGCGATGGCGATCGCTATGATGAGGAGCAGCGCGAGGATCATAATGTTCAGCGATGGCGATCGCTTTGGGCGGGGTGATGAGCGGTGGTTGGAACGAGAAGTAGGACGATGACGATGACGATGAGGATGATGAGGAGACGGCGGGAGGGGGATGAGGAGGAAGGAAAGTGCTGCCAGCGATGACGATCGCTTTCGAGACTGGGAGACTGGGCGCACGGTCAGTCATAGAGCCGCGTCGGCTCGATATCGGCGCGCACCCGCGCGCCGCATGGCAGCCTCGGCCGCGCCGCCAGGCGAGCGCGCCGTCAAGCGTCGCCGATTGGGCGAGCTCGTCGCCGCGCCAGGCACCACTGCCAGGGCACTCCTGCGCCTCGCGAAGCAATTCGCGGATGACCCAGATCGTGATGCATCGATGTCTCGCAACGCGGTCAGTTCCGCCGTTGCCGAGGCTTACGACGCCATCGGCACGTCGATCGAGCTCCCAATGGCCGACAAGGCTGAGAAGCCGTTCAACTGGCGCGCCGGTAACGTCGGCAACTTGTTGCGGCACGTGTGCCGAGAGAGCCCCATATACGCGGCGAAGATCGAGCGGGCGGTTGAAGGTGGCATGCCACTTACACGGGTGTTATGCTTGGACGAGATCGCGCCAGGCGACGCGCCGGCGCCGCGGCACGACCGAAAATTACGGATGATATTCTTCAGCTTCCTGGAGCTCGGTTCCGACATGCTACGCAGGCAAGAGTTGTGGCTTCCAGTTGGCGTCCTGCGCTCGAAGATCGCCAGCGGCGTGAACGGCGGCATCAGCTGCGTCGTTCGGCTCCTCCTGAGGAGTGTGCCCCTCGCTCCAAGCAGGCTCGCCACTGCTGGCGAGCGCGCGCCCTTGGCCGACGGCACCTCGGCGCTGATTCGGGCGCGCCAGTGCAAGATCCTCGCCGACATGGACGCCCACGAGGGAGTATTCAGCATGAAAGGCGCCAGCGGTTGGCGGCCGTGCATGCGACGCAAGAACGCCATCAGAAAAGGAGCCCGCGTCGCGGGCGACGTCGACAACTATTTCGACGACATTTGCTGCCGCGACTTCGCGCGTTTCGACGCGCACTCGGACGACTGGGCGCGGGGGCTCTGGGACGAGCTCGCCGCGCAGGTTGGCCACCTGTCAGCGGCCAAGTTCAAGAAGCTCGAGGTCGCCAGCGAATTCAACTACCACGCTAACGCGCCGAATGACGATCGCGAGCTGCGGAGCGCGGTGCGACCGCCAGCGTTGATGCGCGACTCAATGCACAACCTCTGGAGCAATGGCATCATCGGTCGGGAAGTGTTCGCTTTTCTGGGCGCGTGCAAAAGGAAGGCTGGCATGTCGTTCGCCGGCTTGCGCAAGTGCGCGCGTTGCTGGTCGTGCGCAGGCGGCTCGTCGGCGACGCGGTATGCGTTCGCGACTGGGCGCGAGACCGCGTGCAAGAAGTCGTTCAAATCTGGCGCAAGCGAGCTGATCTCCCCGCTGCACATCCTGCTGGCGCGACCGAGGAGGGCGTCGCCGACATTCCGTCGCTCGAGCGCGAGCTCGATTCATTCCGCGCGCGCGGCCTGATGGCGGACGCACTCCTGCGCGCCATGCGCGGGCTTCCCGCCCCCACCAAGGAGGAGTTCATCGCGCTGGCAGGGGTCCATTTTGACTTCCACCAGCGGGTGCACGGCTCCTGCTTCGCCAAGCCGAAGCACCACTACGCGTTGCACAACGCGGCGCAGGAACTCCCCAAAACGCACCTCTCCCCACCCCCCTGGGCGCTGCGTTTGAGCTGGGGGCGTGCGAGGGCGCCCCCTCCAACACCACCCATCGCAATCGAACGCCACGACGCTAACCAGGGGCCCAAGCAGCCCGACTGCTTCGTCACTGAGCGGCGCAACAAGGCGGCGAAGGGCATCGCCGAGTCCGCGACGAACTGCTCCAACTTCGAGCGCGCGGCCCTCGGGGCCGCCGTCCTGCGCCAGCGGCGGATGCCCAGGGGCGCGGGGCCGTCCGGCAACGCGCCGGCGCCGCCGACGGTTGACTCGCCAGAGCTGCGCTCCGCGATCGGGGCCGTCGATGTCTTCGCGGCGTCTTCGCTGCGCTGGGAGGGGGCCCAGTTCAAAGTAGGCGAGATCGTTCGCTCGCGCGGTGGCGAAGCTTCGTCGTGGGCGCGCGCGCCGCCATTTCGGGCGACTTGCAAGTCGCCGCGCGCGGGGTTGAGATTCACGCGCGCGGGGGCGGCGTTAGCACTGGCCGCGTGATCAACGAGCTCCTCGCGGTCAAGCTTGCCGACGCCGACCTGGCGGCGTCGGTTCGGGCGCGGCGCTCGCGCGAAGACGAATGTACCATTGCGCGCGCCCGCTGCTGAGAGGAAACAAACATAGTAACAAAAAATAGAACGCGCCGCGCCGTTGATTCGCAAGAGGCGGATGGGGGCGGGGGAAGCGACGGCGATCGCTTGGGCGGAGCGGTGGCGACCGCTTTAAGTGGAGGGGGGGATCTGAGAAGGAGGGGGGGCAGGAGGAGGGGAGGGGGGGGGGCGAGGAGGGGGGGGGGGGGAGGGGTGGAGGAGGGGGGGGGGGGGGGATAAGGATCGAACGATGGGGGTCACCTGGGCGGAGCGGCGACGACCGCTCGAGGAGGGGGGGGAGGGGGGGGGGGGAGGGAAGAATAGGAAGAGGAGGAGGAGGGGGGCGAGCGATGGGGATGGCTTGGACGGATCGGCGGCGACCGCTCAATGGGGGGAAGAATGACAGGATAATGCGCGATACGGAGCGGGGCGATGGTGATCGCTCGAATGATGGCGGGGGCGACGGTGATCGCCTGGACGGAGCGGCGGCGACCGCATTAGAAGGAGGCGTAGGGGGAGGGCGGCGACGAGGGAAGGACGGGGAGAAAGGGGGGAATTACGATAGCGATGGCGATCGTTGCAGGAGGCGAGGGAGGGAAGGCAGGACAGGGCGCTCCGCGGGCCGCTGCGATGGAGGGCCAGCGGGTCGCGCTTGTCGCGGTGGAGGCGAGCGAGCACCGCGAGCAGCAGGCCGAGCTGTCGTCGCGGCGCTCTGTGCGGGAGGCCCCGCGCCCCCCTCCAATCCAGCGATGGCGATCGCTCTCTTCCTAGTCTTCTTCATCCTCTTCCTCCTCCCCCCATCCACCTCTCCTTCTCCTTCCCCCTCCCCCCTCCCTCCTCCCCCCCCCCTCCTCCTCGTCCTCCTCCCCCTCCTCCTCCCCCCCCTTTTCTCCTCCCCCATTTCTCCTCCTCCTCCTCCTCCTCTCCTCCTCGTCCTCCTCCTCCTTCTCCTCCTCCTCCTCTTCCCCTCCTTCTTCTCCTCCTCCGTCCTCCTCCCCCTTGTCCTTCTCCTCCTCCTCCTCCTCCTCCTCCTCCCCCTCCTCCCCCCCCTCCTCCACCTCTTCCCCTTCCTCCTCCGCCTCCTCCTCGCCCAGGCGATCGGCCGCGGCTTGCTGCAGCTGGTCCGCGACCTGGGCCTGCGGCGCACCGAGGTGGGGGCAACGATGACGACGTGGCGACGGCGCGGAAGACGACGGCGGCGCACGCGCGACGATGACGACGAACGAAGCCGAGCGCGAGCTGGAGATCGCGGTTCAGGAGCGCGACGCGGCGCCGGCGCGCTGGACGCGGCGACGCGGCGCGAGGAGCAAAAGAAACAGCGGAAGAAGGAGAAGAAGGGGAAGAAAACGGAGAAGGAGAAGAAGAAGCAGGAGAAAAACGCGGCGCGCTTGCGCTGCGTCAAGAAGCCCGCGATCAACCGCTGAGTTGGCCGCGCGCCCTCGCAATCCTCCTTCTCCTCGCCCTCCATAATTAAAAAATTAGTGATGCTTATAAGAAGCCCATACGTACCTTAGACCTGAAGCCATAAGTAACTCTGTAAGTACCAGAGTAATTCGCACTAGCTTGCAACGGTAAGTAGCCTAAGTTACTTGAGGCACTTAGTGCCAAGCTTAAGTAGCATAAGGAGCTCCAGCCTTTAAGTGAGGCAGGCTGAGGCCGAGGCAGGCACAGGCCGAGGCAGGCTGAGGCCGAGGCAGGCTGAGGCTGAGGCTGAGACAAGCCGAGGCAGGCTGAGGCCGAGGCCGAGGCTGAGGCTGAGGCTGAGGCTGAGGCAGGCTTAGGCTGAGGCAGGCTGAGGCTGAGGCTGACGCAGGCTGAGGCCGAGGCAGGCTGAGGCTTAGGCCGAGGCAGGCTGAGGCTGAGGCCGAGGCAGGCTGAGGCTGAGGCTGAAACAAGCCGAGGCAGGCTGAGGCTGAGACTGAAGCTGAGGCAGGCTGAGGCATCCGTATGCATGCATAAGAATCCGTAGGAATCCTTAGAAATCCTTGGGAACCCGCACGCATCATTAGCAATCCGTAGGCATAGTTAAGTATCCTGCGGAATCCTTTGGAATCGTTAGGATTCCCATCGGAATCCTTAGGAATCCTTAGGAATCCCTAGGAATCCTGATTCCTAAGGATTCCTAAGGTTTCCTAAGGATTCCTATGGATTCCTAAGGATGCCTAAGGATGCCTTGAAATCCCTAGGAATCCTTGGGAGTCCATTGGGTCTTAATGCCGTTGCCACTGCGACTGTCATTGCGAATGCGACTGCGACTGCGACTGCGAGAACAGCAGAATTCGATTACTGGATTCTCACCTGAATCTTAAGGGGAATGCTTCCATATATGCTTATACACATCGCTGTTCGGTTGCTTTGCCGGGATAATTACAATCCAGCGGGGGCCCAGCGGCGCGAACGGGTGACGAGCAGACGCGGAAAAGCCGGAAAAGGATGCGAGCGCCACGCGGCGGGCCGGGGACCAACAGGGGCAATCCCAAAACCGATGCTGCCGGTCCTCCCGCGGCGCGCCGCAATGTGGGCAACGCTCGGGTTGGCCCCGTTTGGCTGCCACAGTCTCGGTGGCGACATTGCCGCTCAGGGCTGCGCGAAGGGCGGCAGCGGCGTCGGGGGCCAGCTCGCCGCTCTCCAGGAGGCGACGGGTGGCCCACCGGTCTACGCCCCCTGCCACGCGAGCAAAGTCGGCGCGCGTGGACGCGACCATGCCGCGAGCAGAACCGTCCGCGTGTCCTGCAAGGCCTGGCCAGCGGGCCGCCACCCTGCTGGCGCCGACGGGACGCCCTGCCAGCGCGCCACGTCCGCGCCCAGCTGCAAAGCCGCCATGCTGCCAGCTGCTGCTGCGATGGGCCCTTGGCAACGCCGCGGCGACGGCGCCCTCCTCCTCCCTCCCTTGGCGATCTGCCGCAGCGGCGCAATGGCCGAAACGGCTGCTGGGTCCAGCCGCCAGCTGGGGCTAAGGGCGCCGAAGACCACCTCCGCCGCGGCGCGGAACCCGCCCTTGCAGACGGCGCGCCGCGCCGCCGAGCGGAGCCCCGCAAGCTCGAGAGCTGGCGGCAGCCCGCACTCGGCTCCAAACACGCCTGCCGCAGTGCCAGCCGCGGCCCCCCCGACAGGCAGCGCTGCCAGAAGTCCACCGGCAAGCGCCCGATGCGGGCGAACCTGCCCGCCGCCGTAAGCAAGCGGCTCGGCGCGACCGCGGAGCGGCTCTGGCGACCCGCGGTCGCCACGACACCGAGGTCCTCGAAGCTGGTGCCAGCGGAAATGCCCAACGCCTGCGCCGACAGCCAGCGCCGCACCGCCGCCGAGTTTGCGAACTGCGCGCTCTTGCCGCGGTTGAGCTGCCATCCCGCGGCGTGCTCAAACGCCGCAGTCACGCGCAACGCATCACGGACCGAGTCCGCCGCCTGGCTGGCTTCCTGCGTTGGACGCTGGCTCCATAGCGTGAAATCGTCCACGTGAATCCTGAGTTGCAAGCGGTCATCGACCGCGCCAGTGCGCCGGCGCCAGGGCCGCGCCAGGACGCCCAGGAAAAACACCGCGAGTGCACAGCTGGGCAGGATGCCGCTGGAATGGGCCCAGGCGCCCCCGAAGGCGCGGCCAACCCTTAACCTCCGTCTGGCCGTGCACGCGCCCATTGCTGGCCCGACGATCCACTGCGGCACGCCCGCGCGGGCAAGCACGCCAGACAGGGCGCCGAGGTCGATGCGATCATGCGCTTTGCGCCAGTCGAGGGCTGCGCCGGCCACGGTCTCGCCAAGGGCCTCGGCGGCCTCGGGCGCCAGTGCGAGGTCCAAGCGAGCTGCTCGGCGCCGCGCTGCGCATCTTCGCCGGCCCAGCTCAGGCGCTGCCGGGCGAACTGGCGGGCGCGCCCGGCCGCCCGCAGCCGGCGCAGGGTCGACAGCAGCCAGATGGGCCTCCTGTCCAGCGGGCCGCCCTCGCCAACGGGCTTCGGCAGCAGCAGCCCCTCGGCCTCGGCGAGGTTTTGGGGCCAATGTCCGCTTGCCTCCACCTCGTCGAAGAGCTCGGCGATCCAGCCGTGGGAGCAGTCGCAGCTCGCCCGCGGCCCAGCGGTCAAGCCCGGGCTTCTTGCGCTTCGGCATCTGCCGCAGCGGCCGAGATCCCGACCCCCTCGACGATGCGAAGCCGAGATCCCGCCGCAGGCTGACCCCATCGACGATGTTCAGCGCCGCGGGATTCGCGAGCAGGTGGTCGACGCGGGAAGCCTCGCCATGCGACGGCACGCAGGTTGGGGGTTGGGCCGCCTGCTGCGAGCAGGTCCCGCCGCCCTGCCACTCCCAGCACCTCATCCAGCCCCGTGTCCGCCAGGCGGCAAAAGAGGTCGCCGACGAGGAAGGCGGGCGCGCCTCCCAAGCTGCGCAGCCACTCCAGGCCCTCCAACACCAGGTCTGCATTGCGGTCCAGGTCGCCTCTGCCGCCAGCATAGCCGTACACGTTCAGGAAGTGCACGGCGCGGCCCTGGCCAAGGTGCAAGACCACGTGCTGGGTGGCGCCCGGAGAGGCCGCCCATGGCCTCGCAGCTGGACACAGCGCATCGACTCGGCGAACAAGCAGCTGCCAGGAGATGCTCGCCATCGTGCGCCGGCCCGAGGCGCAGCCGCATGCCGCAGGACCTCGCTGCTGCCTCCGCCGCGGCGGCCTCGCGAATCGGGACGGGGGCCTCCTGCAAGCGCCATGCCGCAGCATCCGCAGCCAGCGCGCCTCTCCACCTGGCACTCCAACGCGCGACGTTGGCCACCAGAACCGGGGCAGGCCGCTCCGGCCCAGGGCGCAGAGCTTCGCCCACGCGAATGCCGCGCCACGGCCGCCCCCGCCAACGAGCCGTGGCATTGCTCCATGGGCCCGCCCCAGGCGCGCCCCCAACAGCAGCAGCGCGGCCAACGGCCCCGATGGGAGAGGGAAGACCAGCGTCCCAGGCGGCCCCCGCGAGGGATGCGAGCGAGCCCTCGGCGCCCCCAGCAGCAGCGCGGCCAGCGGCCCCCAGGGGGGTGGGGCGATGAGGCCCCCGGCCATCTTCCCACCATGCGGCGCCCCCATCAGGGCCGCCTCCGGCGACGCCCGCCACAGGCGCCTGGTAGCGCGACGTGCGCGCGGGCGGCGCGGAGGGGCAGCGCAGCCGCCGCCAGCTGCGCCCCCCCGCCACGGCGCGGTGGCTGCCAGAGCGGCGGTCTGGCTACCGAAGCTTGGCGGCGGCACCGCGCGCTCCAGCTGCCTCGGCGGGCTGGTTGCTGGAGCGGCGGGCTGGCAAACAGGGCCCCCCGAGCGTCGGCCGCGGCGGCGCAGGCCGCCCAGCGGCGGCGGCAGCCCCCCAGCGGCCTGCCGGGCGGCTGCTTCACTGGCAGCCCGAACGCCCCGCCACGGCTACCCGCGCCTCCCAGCCCAGCGAAAGGCGCCATCTCCCCTCCTTCCAAGGCGCACTTCACCTTCCAAGGTGTCCCGCCGCCCGCGGAGGACGGGGGCGGGACTCCGAGATCCTCAGGGCAGCTAGGCCGAGATCCTCAAAGCAAGCGCCTCGCGCGGGGCCAAGGGGGGGCCCCGCCGCGCGCCGGCGGCAATTCTGAGCGCGCAACTGTGCGCGCTCAGAATTCGAGGCCCGCCGCAGGGGGGGTCGCCGCCGAATCCGCCGGGGGGGTCGCCGCGGCCGCCGGGCGGGGGGCCGGGGGGCCCGCCGCGAACCGTGTTTTCCCCGGCGCCAAAAAGCGGTGTCAGGGAGTCAGGGTCCGCTCCCGCCCCCCTCCGGGCGGGTCGCCGCTGCCGTCGACGGGCCTGGCGGCGCGCCCACGCCCCAGGTGGGGGGGCGGCCCTAGGCTCCATCTTCCCAGCTGCCGCCGCCGCGCGGCACGCTTCGCGCGAGGTTGCTGGGCGAGGCCTCCGGCAACCGCCCTGGGGCCGCTGGGCAAGGCGCCAGCGCTGGGTTGCCACGCCACGGTTCTGGCAACCGCTCCCCTGGGGACGCCGGGTGGAGCGCCGGCGCTGGGTTGGCAGCGCTCAGGCGCAAGCCGCGCCCCACTCGAGGCTGCGCGAGCGCCCCCGCCTGCCCGGACTGGCCGGCGGCGTAGAGGAAACTCGCGCGCGGCCCAAGCACTGCCTGAGCGTGACCTGCCGCCGGGCCTCCGACGCGTGCACGTCGCGCCGCGTCCTGGGCACGGCACGGCCCTCCGTTGCGCCACCAACGCCGCCTCCTGGCGGCATGCCGCCGGGAGCTGCGGCAGCCCCATAGGCGCAGCGTCCAGGCCCCCAGGCGCCGCAGCGGCGGCGGCACCTGCATGCGGCGGGGCACCGCCAGGGACTGCGTTGTTTGCGGCCCCGGCGGCGGCGGGGGCAGCGGCATGCACAGAGGCGGCGGGACTTGCCGCGGCCGCCGCCGCACCTGCGGCATGGGCCTCCGCAGCGGCCCCTTGCACCGCAGCGGCGACCAGCGCACGCAGCTGCTCGACGAGCGCCGCGGCCTCGCCAACGCCGCCTCCTCCTCCTCCTCCTCCTCCTCCTCCTCCTCCTCCTCCGGAGCCACCTCCGCGTTGCTGCAGCGCCAACGTGGCCGCCGCGAGGGTGGCGAAAGCCGCGTCGACCCCCGCCTCGGTGAGCCCGCGGCGGTGCTCGGGCAGGAGCCGCCTCCGCCTGCGCCGCCAGCAGCGCCGCACTGGCCAGGCGCAGCGCCTCCTGCGCTTTCGCCGCCTCGGCCTCGAAGTGCACGACAGCCCAGCGCGCCTCCGCCAGGTCGTCGGTGGTAGCCTGAAGCTTCACCGCCGCCGCCTTCTGTGAGTCCGCGGCGGCATGGGCCTGGACCGCCCAGGGCCGGGATGCCTCGGCAGCCAGCTCCAACGCGCGGATCTGCCGGTCGCGCTCCGCCACGTCCGCCTCCGCCGCACAGCGCTGGGCAGCCGTGCGGCGCTCGCGCCAGTAGCGGAGCTCCCGCTGCGCCGGGCTCAGCTCGGTGGCGGGAGCGTCCGGCGAGGTGCCAGCCGCCGCAGGGGCATCGCCACATCGCCAGGCGGCGCAGCCGGCACAGGTGGCGAAGGCAGCAGGCGCTGCACCATGGCCGCGTAGGAGACCGGGCCAGGCGCCTGGCCACCACCAGCGCGCCGCGGGCGGCCCTGCCCAGCCGCGTCCGGCGCAAGCACGTCCTGGTGCGGCGGGCGCTGCTTGGCTGCTGCCCGTGCGGCATCGGCGATCCGCAGCGGCGCAGGCTTGCCACAGCCCCGGCAGCGCACGCGGCAAGCCCAATTGCCTGCGTGCCCGCGTGGGTATCCCCAGCATGGCTCCCGTGGCCCTGGGAGCACCGCTGGATCTGCCCTGCCCGCCGCCTGCGAGCGCCCGCCGCCACGGCCGCCCCACATCCCGCCCCTGCCGCGCGTGCGGATTACCGTACGCGCGAGCCCGGGCGCCCGGGCCAGATGGCTGCTCCTGCCCAGCTGGCTTGACAGTCAACGATGCTTGAACCAAAACGGCTACGGCCACCACCACGAAAACCACGAAAACCCACCACCATTACGAGAATCACCACCACCACCACCACCACGAAAACCAACCACCACTACCACCACCACCAGCACCACAATATACCACACCACCACCGCCGCCACAACCACCACCACTACCAACAGCACCAAATCACCACCACCACAAACCGCCACACAACCACCACCACCGCCACCACCACCACCACCAGCACCACCTCCACAAACCACCGCCACCACCACACGCCAAACCACCACCACCACCACAAACCATGACCACACCACCACCAAACCACCACCGCCACCACCACCACCACCACCACCACCACCACCAAAACCACCACCACCACCACAAACCACCACCACAAACCACCACCACAAACCACCACCACACCACCACCAAACCACCACCACCACCAAACCACCACCACCACCACCACCACCAAACCACCACCACCACCACCACCACCACCACCCACCACCACAACCACCACCACCACCACCACCACAACAAACCACCACACCACCACCACAACACAACCACCACCACCGCCACCACCACTACCACAAGCCACCACCACCACCACCACCGTCGTCCTCGTCGACGCTCCCCGTCGCCGGCGCCCGCCGCCGCAGGCGCCAGCGCCGGCCCAGAAAAGGAAATCGTCGTCCCCGCCGCCGCCGCCAACCACCGCCGACGCAGGCGCCGGCCCGAGGAGAGCAAGAGACCGTCACGGGAGAGGGGGGGGGGTATCGAACCCCCCCTCCATCCAGGAGCGGGTGGGGGGTCCGGTTCCAGCCCCCGCGTCCCCCTCCAAGCGACCACAGAACGCGCTCTTTCCCCCGTGTCCTTTCCCCTGAAGAAGCGCGTGCGCCAGCCGCCGAGGCCGAGGGCGGCGGGCCCCAGAGCTCCGCCGGCTCGGGCAGAGATCGCGTCGGAGGGCCGAGGGCAGAGGCACCTGGGAGCTTGGGAGGCAGCTCCAACACTGACCCTGGGCAAGAGGGACCTTCGGTGCGCGGCCCAAGGGGGGGCCCTGTGGGGACACCACCATGCGCGCAGGCCGCTGCTATCGCATCGCCTTCTGCGATCGGAGGGCCCCACTGGGCCCGCACCAAAGGTCACTCCGGCGAAAGGTCATTCTCACGTGTAGCCGGAACTCGCAGACGCAGACGCAGACGCACACGCGCGAGTCCGCCAGCCAGCGGGCCGGCAGGCCCCTCAGGGGCGGCGCGGGCGGGCCAGGGCCCAGTCACAGGCGTGTGAAGTTCAAGAAGTCGCTCTTGAGGTCCTGGCGGGCTCGAGTCACTCGCTAACTCCTTGGCAGAGTCGCACAGCGACAAGGGGGACCGAGGAGGGCCGATACCGAAACGAAACGAGGGCCAGCGCAGACACAAGCGGGGGAGGGGCCGACTCCCCGGGAGCCCTGAGGCAGCTCCAAGAGGCCTCCACGAGGCCCCCCAGAAGCCCCGCGACAGGCACGGAGGAAGAGAATGACGAATTAGTAGTAACTACACGCAGTCGGCAAGACGGGAAGCAGCGAACAACATACACACAAGAGATCGGGAGCTGCACATGTCCTCCTCTGGGGAACGGCGGAATCGCGTAAGCCTCTTAGCCTCTTGAGTAGAGGAAGGCAAGACGGTATGGGCAGAACATGTCGGAACTCCGCACCGATCTCTTGGATACGTCGCTGCCCTGGGCGCGCTCCGCGCGCCAATTTCGAGGGGGGTCAGCGCCGATGATCGAAGGAATCCACGCAGAGCTCCGAAAGTTTACGTATGCTTGTGCAGTTTTCTCGAAATGGGGATCTGGGAATTTTGGGCCTTCTTTGGGCAACCCTAGGGTCTTTTCGTCGTCATGGCCAGACTCGCCTCGCGACCCTGGCCAGGCCACACCCCGGGACAAATGCGAGGGTCGACTCTTTTGATCTCCCGAAGCACCCCCGAGCTGGGGCCTCTGGCGACTCGAGCAAAACTCACGCCCGAGGCCTTCCGCAACTCCCAGCCTCTGGAAGCCGCTTCTTACCCGGGGCCGTCACCAAAAACGACTCGGGGTCAGGAGGCTGGCCCCCTGGGGGAAGGGACCGAGCCCATCCCCCCCAACTGTTGCTCTTTGGTTTTCGGGCCACACCTTGGCTCTCGGGCGGCCGTTCGCGACGATCTGGGCCACCCCAGAACGCTCTCGGCGGGGCGCAGCTGCTGGAACACACCCAGAGGCTTGAATGCCGCCGAGACACGGCGGAAGACGCCCGAATGCCTCGAACCTTGAATAGGCGAGCGCGTTCCACTACTCGCAAAGTAACTGCTCGCACACGGCCTGGATCCGCCGCGGGGGATCTACGACAAATTACAACGAAGCAGACACTTGCTTTTCGAACGTTTGCGAGTAGGCACTTTGCGCGTAGTGGAACGCGCTCGGTGATTGAAAACCCCCCTGAAAAGGCAACGCCCGACGGCGTGCGCCGAGGGCCCAGGCCCTGCCCCCCCCCCAAAAAAAAAACAAATCTCATACTGTATGCCTTTGTAAATCTCGGCGCCGCCCCTCGATTCTGGCCCTCGGGACCTTTCTGCCAGGCCCCCGGCATCACGAAACATGACCCAGATTACCCAGGGGCGGAACGCTACCCTGGGGGGAGTGGTCGGCACCCCTGGGGCCGCGGATTGAAAACACCAGGCCGGCTGATGCCACCGCCCCGACACGCAACACGCATGTATTGATACGGAGCTCGACACGTAATGTGAAACCGCAGGTCTGGCGCGATACGTTCGTCAACACGTGGGCCAACACGGCGAGCCAGCACGTGACGTGTCAACACGGACGTCTTGAACACGGCACGTGTGGCGTTTCAAGACGGGCGTACCGGTGCAGCGAAACAGGGTGCCACGCCATGGTGCGGCGTGCCTATGGGCCGCATCGGCCACTGTACAGGCGGGCAGCCCTAGGTGCTTATCACCAACACTTATAACCTAGACAGCTCAGGTTGCAAATCGGGCAAGTAAGCCATGCAAGTGGCCGAATGAAATCGATTCAACATGTAAGTCCGTCGTGGCTTATATTCCTACTAGTCTGGGCACAGCCAGATTGCAACTGGAATTGTACACCTACGACTCAACACCGCATCTGGACTTAGATTCAGTTACGAAGCAGTTAGAATTGGACCATGTTTGCAGGCA
>CAUYUJ010021638.1:347158-349658 GCA_963575745.1 Prorocentrum cordatum
GCTGCCCTCCCACCTCTCCAGGGAAGCCCCGCCAAAGGCCTGGCGGGGCCTCCCTGGAGGAGCGGGACAGGCACGAAGCAGTGAAAGAAGCATTCTGTTCGGATACCCATCCCCGATCAGGCGAAGCTTCTCTGGAGGTGTGCGACAGGCACTAAACCATGAAACTTACTCCGACGGTGGGACCCACACGAATACCTGTTTAGCTTACCCTTTGCCCTTTCCTCCTCCCCCTGGCGGACATCCTCTCCTCTCGCCCTCTGCACTGCCCTCTCTTCCTCCTATTTCTCTTCCTCCTTCTCCTCCTCCTCCTTCCCCTCCTCCTCCTCTTCCTCCTCCTCCTCCTCCTCCTCCTCCTCCTCCTCCTCCTCTCGCGCCACCTCCTCCTCGTCGTCGCCCTCCCCCATGCCCCTTCCCTCCTCATCCTCCTGCTTGTTCTCCATGTGCACCTCCCGTTCCCCCTGGTCGTGGCAAGCATCTCGATTTTCCTCGGCGCCGTCGCCGCGTCGGCCAGCACGCGCGCGTTTGCCGACGGCTAGATCGCGAAGCCGTCGGGGCAACCCTTCGGGCCAGGCCAGGCCGTTGGGACAACCTCGCAGGCCGCAGGGGCGCGGGAGCCAGCCGTTGGGACAACCCCGCGGGCCTCCAGGTGCGCGCCGCGGCGCTCAGGCGGGTGGCAGCACGAAGCCCAGCTCTGCCGCGAGCTGCTCCGCCTCAGCCCTGGAGTCCACCGCTCTCTTGTCGAACTCCTGGAGCGCCTTCCGCAGTGACGCCGGCGGCCCGCGCTCCAGGAACTCTCGCGCGGGCGGCCGCAGGATCAGCAGACGAGGCTCCCGCCTGATACATCCTCCTTGTTCAAGCCCTCCGGAGGCCAAAAGTGACGACCGCTACACGTTTCGGATGACCCGCCTGGGATTACCAACGTGAGGTGCGGGCCCCATAGGGAGAGGCTTCCCGCCTGAGACTTCGTCGCAATTCACTCACAGACGAGGCTCCCGCTTGATATTTCCTCCAGATTCACGCCACAGGGGCCCAAAAGTGACGACAATTACACGTTTCGGATGACCCGCCTCGGATTACCAACATGAGGTGCGGGCCCCATACGGAGAGGCCTCCCGCCTGAGACTTCGTCGCAACTCGCTCACAGACGAGGCTCCCGCTTGATACTTCCTCCAGATTCTCGCCACAGGGGCCCAAAAGTGACGACAGCTACACGTTTCTAGTGACCCGCCTCGGATTACCAACATGAAGTGCGGGCCCCATAGGGAGGGGCTCCCGCCTGAGACTTCCTCACGATTCACTCACAGACGAGGCTCCCGCCTGATACCACCTCCATATTCAAGCCAGGGGGTGAGTGATGACGAAATGATGATTGAGTGAATGATGATGATGATGATGATGACGATGATGATGATGATGATGATGATGATGATGTGTGATGAATGAGTGATGATGATGCTGATGATGATCATGGTGGCCACTGAGTGGGCGGTCGAGAGATTCTGATGGAGATGGTGACGATGATGTTGAGAGTGGCGGCGGTCCTACCGTCGGAGGACCACTGCATCCGAAGCCTACTGAGGATGAGTGAGTAATTGAATGAGTGAGTGGGTGATCGAGTGGTGATGATGGTGACGATGATGATGATGAGGGTGATGATGATGAGTAGTGATGAAGGATTATGAGTATGAGTGGTGATGACGGTGATGGTAGTTGATGGTGATGATGATGGTAATGATGGTGAGTGTGTGCGTGTGATGACGATGATGGTGGTTGATGGTGATGATGATGGTGATGATGGTGAGTGTGTGTGTGAGAGAGAGAGAGAGAGAGGAAAGGGTGGGTGAGATCCTGCGCGGCGTGTGCAGAGAAAACAAGAACCCACTTTGGATGTGGGGAATAATGGAGTGTTCCGATGCCCTCCTCGCTCAGGCGGGGCCTCCCTGGAGGGGTGGGAGGGGAACGAAGCAGTGCAAATCGCACGGTCTTCAGAGGCGTGCTAAGGTCACCGGCAGCTACTTAACAATATTTCTAACTCGCGCGCGCGGGGCGGCCCCTGGGGGGCCCCGGACGAAAAAGACCCCGGCTGAACCCCGGCCGGGTCCCGGGCGATCCCCAGGGGGGAAGCTATTTTTCGCCACTCCTCACGAGGATCGTGGGCTCCCAGGAGGGGGCTGCAATCGACTACCCCCCCTCCCGCCCCCAGGGGCCCCCAAGAGCCCCCCAAGAGGCCCCAGGGGAGCCCAATACGCCGCCAAGGAGCCCCAAGACGCTCCCAAGAAGCCCCCAAGAAGCCCCCAAAACGGCCCCAAGAGGCACCAAATAGCGCTCCAGGGCCGGCAGAATAAGCGAAGCGATGAAATAGAGTGTTCCGATGCCCTCCTCGCTCAGGCGGGGCCTCCCCGGAGGGGTGGGAAGGGCACGAAGCAATGCAAATCGCACGGTGTTCCGATACACTCTTCGCTCTGGCGGGGCCTCCTTGGAAATGTGGGAAAGCAAGGAA
>CAUYUJ010021638.1:357158-419136 GCA_963575745.1 Prorocentrum cordatum
CCCCGAGATCCGCCCCCAGATATCCAGCCTGCAGAGCAGCCGACGCCGGCAAACCTTACCCTGGCGACGTACCCAACCCTTGCGCAATGCGGGGCATTAGTACATCAGGATTGCTACAACGGGGGCGATGACGTAACATGGGCGCATATGATTTTGCGAGCAGCAATCGGAAGGCTCGCAGGCCCCCGATCAAGATATACGGGCCACTTAATAACATATCAACCATGCGCCCGTTGCACCCAACGAATCCGACAGAAACTCTTGAGAACCCCGCGGGATACGTGTCGGCGCAATGTTATGGCCATCGTCCGACAGATGGTCTGTTTCACAAATCACCCCCGTTGGCTGTGCCATGCGCCCGTTGCGCCTAATAACGCATCCCGCAGCAGCTCTCCAGAGCCCCCCCAGGGACGGCGAGGTCTCGCTCAAGCCCCCGCGGTGCGTCACTCCGCTGGACCCACCAGCAGCCCTCAAAAATGGCGACGGTGTCGCAGATCGCAGCCCCCCCAGGGACGGCGAGGTCTCGCTCAGGTCCCCGCGGTGCCTCAGCCCGCTGGACCCACAAGCAGCCCTCGAAAGTGTCGACAACGTCGCAGATCGCAGCCCCCCAGGGACGGCGCGGTCTCGCTCAGGTCCCTGCGGTGCCTCACTCCGCTGGACCCACCAGCAGCCCTCGAAAGTGGCGACGGTGTCGTAGATCGCAGCGCCCCCAGGGACGGCGAGGTCTCGCTCAGGTCCCCGCGGTGCCTCACTCCGCTGGTGGACCCACCAGCAGCCCTCGAAAGTGGCGACAGCGTCGCAGATCGCACCCCCCCAGGGACGGCGAGGCCTCGCTCAGGTCCCCGCGGTGCCCCACTGCGCAGGACCCACCAGCAGCCCTCGAAAGTGGCGACAGCGTCGCAGATCGCAGCCCCCCAGGAACGGCGCGGTCTCGCTCAGGTCCCCGCGGTGCCTCACCCCGCTGGGATTCACCAGCAGCCCTCGAAAGTGGCGACGGTGTCGCAGATTGCAGCGCCCCCAGGGACGGCGAGGTCTCGCTCAAGTCCCCGCGGTGCCCCACTCCGCTGGACCCACCAGCAGCCATCGAAAGTGGCGACAACGTCGCAGATCGCAGCCCCCCCAGGGACGGCGAGGTCTCGCTCAAGTCCCCGCGGTGCCTCACTCCGCTGGACAAGCAGCCCTCGAAAGTGGCGACAGCGTCGCAGATCGCAGTCCCCCAGGGGCGGCGAGGTCTCGCTCAGGTCCCCGCGGTGCCTCGCTCCGCTGGACCCACCAGCAGCCCTCGAAAGTGGCGACTGTGTCGCACATCGCAGCCCCCTCCCTCCCAGAGACGGCGAGGTCTCGCTCAGGTCCCCGCGGTGCCTCAGCCCGCTGGGCCCACCAGCAGCCCTCGAAAGTGGCGATAGCGTCGCAGATCGCAGCCCCCCAGGGACGGCGAGGTCTCGCTCGGGTCCCCGCGGCGCCTCACTCCGCAGGACCCACCAGCAGCCCTCGAAAGTGGCGACGCTGTCACAGATCGCAGCCCCCCAGGGACGGCGAGGTCTCGCTCAAATCCCCGCGGTGCCTCACTCCGCAGGACCCACCAGCAGCCCTCGAAAGCGGCGACAACGTCGCAGATCGCAGCCCCCCCAGGGACGGCGAGGTCTCGCTCAGGTCCCCGCGGTGCCTCACTCCGCAGGACCCACCAGCAACCCTCGAAAGTGGCGACAGCGTCGCAGATCGCAGCCCCCCAGGGAAGGCCAAGTCTCGTTCAGGTCCCCGCGGTGCCTCACTCCGCCGGGTTTCATCAGCAGCCCTCGAAAGTGGCGACAGCGTCGCAGATCGCAGCCCCCCCCTAGCGACGGCGAAGTCTCGCTCAGGTCCCCGCGGTGCCTCACTCCGCAGGACCCACCAGCAGCCTTCGAGAGCGGCGACAGCGTCGCAGATCGCAGCCCCCCATGGACGGCGAGGTCTCGCGCAGGTCCCCGCGGTGCCTCACTCCACTGGGTTTCATCAGCAGCCTTCGAAAGTGGCGACAGCGTCGCAGATCGCAGCCCCTCAGGGACGGCGAGGTCTCGCTCAGGTCCCCGCGGTGCCTCACTCCGCAGGACCCACCAGCAGCCCTCGAAAGTGGCGACAGTGTCGCAGATCGCAGCCCCCCAGGGATGGCAGGGCCCGCGCAAGGCAAGAGCAGACAAAAGAGAAGCGGGTGACGGGAGGCGGGAGACGGCAGGCGGGAGGAGGAGGAGGAGGAGGAGAAGGAATGGAAACCGCCGTGCTCTTTTCAAAACGAATACCCAACCAAGAAGGGTTGGGGAAAAAACGATCGAGCAATCAAAACGAATATCCAACCAAGGAGGGTTTGGGGAAAAAACGCTCGAGTAAATTGCCGCGCAACATATCTGGCGTCCGCAAACATCGAACATATAAATTAATGCTACTCTTTGGCGACACCCGAAGCCCCTGCGCCTCGATGCTTCGACGCGCGTCAGCGAGTCCATCGGTGAGGAGGTGGAGTGACCTCGCGCGCTGGCTTCTGGTCGCAGCACCGACTTGCACTTTGCCAGCGCTGGGTTGGACAGGCAGGGGCGGGGGCCAGAGTGAACCCGGGGTGCGTCGAAGATTCCGCGGCCGCCCTCCCGCCCCTAGCCCCCCCTCAGAAAGTCCCCGTGCAAGTGCCCCTCTCCGCCGCGGGAGCCGCCCGCTTGAATGGCGAGCGCTCGGTGGGCCTGGCGCGCAGGCGTCGCCGCGTTTGGTAGAGGGTCCGCCCTACATTCTTCTCTTTAGAAGAACCATGAAAATGTGCGCCTGGCGGGATATTCAAGGAGGCGTCACATGATGGTCTCGTGTTTTCCCTCTCATGAGATCCGCCGCCGTGCCTCTGGCGCGGGGTGGAATGCCCCGAGGCCCACAGCTGCGCTGCTGCTGCAGCCAGGATTGTTGTTTCTCAAGGGCCCGGGCCACCAATTTCCCGGGCGCTTCCGGGCGCTATTTGGCGCGCCCGGGGCATTCCGCACGGGCCTGCGGGCGGCCCCGATGCCCCGCGCGATCCGGGGAATTTCGCGAAGCAGTCCCCCGAGCGCCCGAGACGTCAAGGAATGCCTCTACGCGGCCCAAGAAGGCCCGTGGACGGCCCGCAACGGCTTCGAAACGGCCCCAAGACGCGCCCAACGGGCCCCAGGAAGGCCTCGAGAGGCCCCCGAGAAGCGCCATCGATGTCCTTTCGGTTTTGAACATATTGTACCTTTCTCTCCCTATCGAGCATCGAACGCACTCGGGCGGTTCAAGGGGTCCGCGAGACCGCTCCAGAACTGCCGCAGAGGCTCCCGAGATGGCCCCCCAACGGCATGGGACGGCTTAAAGGCGGGCTGGGAAGCCCACGAGAGGGTCCCCAAACGACCCAAGAGGGCCCCGAGACGGCCCAGGAGGCGCCCAAGCGGGCCCCATGACGGCCCCAAGATTGGCCCGACAAGACAAGGGGGCACGAACCAAAAAAAATTATCCCGGCAAAGCAACCTAACAGCGATGTGTAGAAGCATATCTGAAAGCATTCCCCTTAAGATTCAGATGAAAATCCAGTTGTCGAATTCTGCTGTTCTCGCAGTCGTAGTCGCATTCGCGATGACAGTCGCAGCGGCAACGGCAGTCGCAGTCACAGCCTCAGCCTCAGCCTGCCTCCTCCTCCTCCTCCTCCTTTTCTCCTGCTCCTCCTCCTCCTCCTCCTCCTCCTCCTCCTCCTGGTCGTCCTCGTTCTCGTCCTCCTCGTCTTGCTCGTCCTCCTCCTCCTGGTGCTCTCTCCTCCTCCTCCTCCTCCTCCTCCTCCTCCTCCTCCTCCTGGTGGTCCTCGTTCTCCTCCTCCTGGTGCTCTCCCCCCCCCTCCTCCTCCTCGTCCTCCTCCTCCTCCTCCTCCTCGTCCTCCTCCTCCTCTTCCTCCTCCTCCTCCTCCTCCTCCTCCTCCTCCTCCTCCTGGTAGTCCTCCCCCTCCCCTCCTCCTCCTCCTCCTCCTCTTCCTGGTCGTCCTCGTTCTCGTCCTCCTCGTCTTGCTCGTCCTCCTCCTCCTGGTGTTCTCTCCTCCTCCTCCTCCTCCTCCTCCTCCTCCTCCTCCTCCTCCTGGTGGTCCTCGTTCTCCTCCTCCTGGTACTCTCCCCCCCCCTCCTCCTCCTCCTCCTCGTCCTCGTCCTCCTCCTCCTCCTCCTCCTCCTCCTCCTCCTCCTCCTCCTCCTCCTCCTCCTCCTCCTCCTGGTACTCCTCCCCCTCCCCTCCTCCTCCTCCTCCTCCTCTTCCTGGTCGTCCTCCTCCTCCTGGTCGTCCTCCTCCTCCTGCTCGTCCTCCTCCTCCTCCTGCTCGTCCTTCTTCTCCTGCTCCTCCTGCTCCTCGTCCTGCTCCTGCTCGTCCTCGTCCTCCTGGTCTTGCTCGTCCTCCTCCTCGTCGTGCTCTTGCCCCTGCTGAAAATGTGGCCCAGGAATGGGAGTTCTGGGAAGTCGAAGAGCACGAAGTTGCCTACAGTTGGCTACGGGCATTCAAAATGTGGCCCGGGAATGGAGTTCTGGGAACTCGAAGAGCACGAAGTGGCCTACAGTTGGCTCCGGGCATTCAAAATGTGGCCCGGGAATGGAGTTCTGGGAACTCGAAGAGCACGAAGTGGCCTACAGTTGGCTCCGGGCATTCAAAATGTGGCCCGGGAATGGAGTTCTGGGAAATCGAAGAGCACGAAGTGGCCTACAGTTGGCTCCGGGCATCCAAAATGTGGCCCGGGAATGGAGTTCTGGGAACTCGAAGAGCACGAAGTGTGTGACTGTTGCATCCGGTTATTCAGAATGTGGCCCGGGAATGGCGTTCTGGGATCTCGAAGAGCACGAAGTGTGTGACTGTTGCATCCGGGTATTGAGAATGTGGCCTGGGAATGGAGTTCTGGGAAGTCGAAGAGCACGAAGTGTGTGACTGTTGGTGAAAAACGAGCCCGGCACCCTGCCGCCCGGCAACTCCCCAACACCTGCCCGGACCCCCCTGTGGAGTGATCTGTGAGCTCTTTTGAGTCAACTAGAAACCTATCAGTCTTCGCTGTTAGGTAAATAGCTCTCCGCCCCAAGAGGCCCCCAAGAGGCCCCAAGAGGCCCCTGGGAATCCCCGCAGGCTCCCCACTTGGCCCAAAAGAAACCCCAGAAACCCCATAACGGCCCGCAAGAGGCTTCCGACTTGCCTCCAAGATCAAATTTAAAGACGTCTCTCTCCTCTTCTGCTGTTTTGCCTCCTCGGTTCTTCAAGTCCTGTTGCGCTCTTTCGCTGCTTGCTCCCGCCGCCATTCGGGCGCGGGGCACTAGGGTCGCGCTCGCCCCGCAGGAAAGAAACGGGCCGCCCCGCTAGCCATGCTAGTCCTGCCCGGCGCACTCCGCCGCGCCATGGCAATTGTGCGATTCCTCTCGAAGTTGGAAAGATCGTTTACTCAACACAACTAAATGGCCACAGCCCTTGCCACATGTGCTGCCTGGAGCGTTGCCTTATGGATTTCGCATATACAATGAGTTACAGAAGATGGTGTTATTTTCAAGCGGCGTTCAAACGAGCTCGGCAACATGATCGGACAACAGGTCGTGGTAACAATGACGATTCGTACCATCGATCTTGGCAGCGACGCACGCTAAAGGCATAGCTGAATCAGAATGGAGGTGAGGAGGCCCTCTTTGGAAGGGCAGAGGCGAGGTTGAGGATGTCAGGGGGAGGTAAATAGGAAAAGGAGGAGGAGGAGGACAAGGAGGAGGAGGAGGAGAAGGAAGAAAACGAGGAGGAGGAGGGGGGGCCATGGGGGACTCAGGTAGGAGCTAAATTGTTACAAACCTTAGCCTGACGATGAGCAGCAGCAGCAGGCCTTCGACGGTCAATGGCTATGATTCCCACTGTCGCGCACTGGCCTGCTGCAGCACACCTGCAGCTGCCGCCAGCTCTCTCGCCAGCGAAAAATTATCCCGGCAAAGCAACCTAACAGCGATGTGTAGAAGCATATCTGAAAGCATTCCCCTTAAGATTCAGATGAAAATCCAGTTGTCGAATTCTGCTGTTCTCGCAGTCGTAGTCGCATTCGCGATGACAGTCGCAGCGGCAACGGCAGTCGCAGTCACAGCCTCAGCCTCAGCCTGCCTCCTCCTCCTCCTCTTTCCTCTCTCTCCTCCTCCTCCTCCTCCTCCTCTTCCTCCTGCTCGTCCTCGTTCTCGTCCTCTCCTCGTCCTCCTCCTCGGTGGTCCTCGTTCTCCTCCGTGCTCTCCCCCCCCCTCCTCCTCCTCGTCCTCCTCCTCCTCCTCCTCCTCCTCCTCCTCCTCCTCCTCCTCCTCCTCCTCCTCCTCCTGGTAGTCTCCTCCCTCCTCCCCTCCTCTTCCTGGTCGTCCTCGTTCTCGTCCTCCTCGTCTTGCTCGTCCTCCTCCTCCTGGTGTTCTCTCCTCCTCCTCCTCCTCCTCCTCCTCCTCCTCCTCCTCCTCCTCCTCCTCCTCCTCCTCCTCCTCCTCCTCCTGGTCCTCCTCCTCCTCCTCCTCCTCCTCCTCGTCCTCGTCCTCGTCCTCCTCCTCCTCCTCGTCCTCCTCCCTCCTCCTCCTCCTCCTCCTCTCCTCCTCCTCCTCCTCCTCCTCCTCCTCCTCCTCCTCCTCCCTCCTGGTCCTCCTCCTCCCCTCCTCCTCCTCCTCCTCTTCCTGGTCGTCCTCCTCCTCCTGGTCGTCCTCCTCCTCCTGCTCGTCCTCCTCCTCCTCCTGCTCGTCCTTCTTCTCCTGCTCCTCCTGCTCCTCGTCCTGCTCCTGCTCGTCCTCGTCCTCCTGGTCTTGCTCGTCCTCCTCCTCGTCGTGCTCTTGCCCCTGCTGAAAATGTGGCCCAGGAGTGGGAGTTCTGGGAAGTCGAAGAGCACGAAGTTGCCTACAGTTGGGCTACGGGCATTCAAAATGTGGCCCGGGAATGGAGTTCTGGGAACTCGAAGAGCACGAAGTGGCCTACAGTGGCTCCGGGCATTCAAAATGTGGCCCGGGAATGGAGTTCTGGGAAGTCGAAGACCACGAAGTGGCCTACAGTTGGCTCCGGGCATCCAAAATGTGGCCCGGGAATGGAGTTCTGGGAAATAGAAGAGCACGAAGTGTGTGACTGTTGCATCCGGTTATTCTAAATGTGGCCCGGGAATGGCGTTCTGGGATGTCGAAGAGCACGAAGTGTGTGACTGTTGCATCCGGTTATTCTAAATGTGGCCCGGGAATGGCGTTCTGGGATCTCGAAGAGCACGAAGTGTGTGACTGTTGCATCCGGGTATTCAGAATGTGGCCTGGGAATGGAGTTCTGGGAAGTCGAAGAGCACGAAGTGTGTGACTGTTGGTGAAAAACGAGCCCGGCACCCTGCCGCCCGGCAACTCCCCAACACCTGCCCGGACCCCCCTGTGGAGTGATCTGTGAGCTCTTTTGAGTCAACTAGAAACCTATCAGTCTTCGCTGTTAGGTAAAAAGGCACCGCCCTCGACACAGAAGGGGGTGAGCCAGGATGACATGTTCACATATCGCTTTGGGGTGGATGATCCGAGATCTCAGGACGGCCTCAGAGAAGAGGGGGAGGAGGAGGAGGAGGAGGAGGAGGAGGAGGGAAGGTCGGTATTGATCGGGAGGAGGAGGAAAGCTGCTAGGCGAGGGCCTTCCTACGCCTACGCATCTTCTGCGATGCAAGCCTTTCGGAAGTACTGAGCCTATCTTCTGAAATCTCTGAACTGGGACGTTTCTCAAGAGAAACTCTGAGAAACCGATCCCACGGAACACATCACATAAAACATCGTTCATTTTGATGTTTGTTGGCTCCTTTACTCCACCTCGGTCTTGCACTTCTTCAGCGGGGGCTGCAGGGCTAAAGAGGGAGCTGCTGCTGCTGCTGCTGCTGCTGGCGCCTTTCCAGAGCCGCCTCCTCCTTGAAAGTCTGCTCTGGAGGCGGCTCGGCGCCAAGCGCGTCCAGCAGCTTCTTGGGCATCAGAGTCTTCTGAACTCCGAGGCGCTCGAAAACGAAGCGCTGCGTGGCGTCTCTAGCAACGCCTGTGAGGGCCGAGTTCGCCAGCACGATGGCGCCCATGAGGATGGCGCCATCCTTGGCCGTCTGCTTGATGGACCCCATCCTCTCGATGAGATCGCCCAGCTTCTTGACCTGATCGGCCTGCAACCAGACGAGGCTCGCGAAGGAACCTTTGAGCTCGGTGACGATGCGCTCGGCATTGGGCAAGTTCTGCACGAGCGAAGCCACGCCCTTGATCTCGGCCTCCCTCGTCGGATCCTTCTGGGCCGAGCTCAGCCACACTCTCTTGGAACCCTCACCGTCGGAATCGAAACTCCAAGCCGTGAGCGGGGACCAGATGTTCTCTCCGCCCTCACCGTACTTCTGCAGGAACGCCTCCAGGAGGCCCGTGCCAAGATCCGTGACGAGCTGATCGAACGTGTACGACCACTCCGTGATCAAGAGCTCCTTCCACTCCGCCAGCTCGTTTTTCGAAGAGATCGGCTCCACCATCAGCGAGTAGGATTTCAAGGCATTGGTCAGCTGGATGGTACCGACGACCTTGCCAGACGTCTTTGCCTCCATGACCCTCTTGACCAAGAAATAGGACTGCATGGCTTGGGCGATGGGCTGAACGCCTGGAGGCAAGCAACCAGCCCGCTCGGTAGACGTTTTCAGGACCTTCGGCGTCACCGAGCAGCAGCCGTCCGACGATGCCAACTGGGTGGTCATACCCATGATTGGAGTGCTGATGGGGCTGGTAGCCACGAACTCGTTGAACGTCTCGAAGGCGGATGACAAACTGCTGGCCTCGTCGGCTAGCCTCGGCGCACACGTAACGGCACCCTCCTGCACCCAGAGGTCGCTCCACAAGCAGATCACGTTCTCCAGGGCCACCCCAGGCATTCGCATCTTCACGGCGTTCGCGCTGACGAGTAGATCGGCCCGACGTTTCGCCTCCTGGATCGTCGCCCTCTCCTGAACCCCGATCTCGAAGGTAAGGATGGTTCTTGCCGCGGCAGAGAGGAACTTGAAGCAGTCTGCATCCGATGTCATCTTGCTTGTGTCCCCCACGCCACAGTGGATGCCATAGATGGTCTCGAGATTGTCCGCGAAGTTGTCGTAGTAGTTCAAGATGTCCTCGAGCCCCCTGCCAATCGCTTGCAAGAAACCGTCCTTCAGGGAAATGAGCTCGGTCCTCGTGGTGCTCTCGGCCTCGGTGTCGTCCAAGCTATCCATGTACTTTGAGAAACAATCGAAATGTTGAGAATGCGATTCACTCGTGACGCCCACCATCAGGACCTCGAAGAGCTTCTCGATGTAGGATACGTTCTCCCCGCAGAGAAGATCATTGATGCTGTCGCGAAGCTCAACGATGCTCTTCTTGACGTCTGAGTCGAGCTCCGACCCCTCCGATGTACCTGCGATCTCCTGGAATGGCGTTCTCTCCCACGCTGCGCGAGCCCAGTTGGTAGTGCCAGCCCCTACCCTGATCATGCACCGAACTCTGTTGCTCAGCTTCTCCTTGTTTGCGTGCACCTTGAAGGCCTCGACCCTCAAGTCCCGAGGCATCTTCTCGCTGGCATCTACGGACAGCACCTTGCCAAAGAATCGCATTGCATTCAAGTCAGCCAGGAGTTGAGGTACCCATCCAGTAGCAGGGTCGATGCTCGAGCTGTCGACGTTCAGGTCGTTGATGCTGCACTCGCCGATGATGTGGTCGCACTCCGCCATGAGTGCCGTAAACTCAGTCATGGATACTCGCTTGAGGACCTTGTCTGCGAAAGTTAGGACCAAGTTGTGCTGGCACTGTGCAAGGAAGTCGCCATCGCGCGTGATGTCGCCAAACGTCGCCACCGACATGTGCTCGCTGCCACTGCTGTACTTCATCGCCCTCAATGTCATCACGTGGGACTTCGGGCTTGACTGCGACAAGAGAGAGCAGCATACTGCGAAGGCCATGTTGGACTTGAGGGGATCGTCAGCTTGGACGGTGATGTTCCGAAGATCTTTGCTGACTGCGTCAACGACGGTATCTGGCGATGCTTTGGGAGTGTCTAATGTATTCTTCGTCTCCTGCAACCAAACTCCAGTCCGATATAACTGCTCCGAAACCTCTGCCGAGTCGTCATGCATCAACGCCGATACCTTGCTCGCCTTGGCGCTCAACCTGAGGAGGCAAAAAGAGGATGAGGCGGCAACAATCAATGCAAGGAGGAGCAACCGTCGCATTGTTCCCGCTCCTGGACCAAACGCCTCCAGGAGCGGGAGCAATGCGACGATTGCTCCGGCAGGAAGACGACGAGGTTCTGGAGATGGCGAGGTGGAGAGGGGGAGAGAGGGGGGGAGGAGCAGAGGGAGGAGGAGGAGGAGGAGGGGGAGGAGGAGGAGGAGGAGGATGAGGAGGAGGAGGAGGAGGAGCAGCAGCAGCAGCAGGAGGAGGAAGAGGATGCAGCCTCGTGAGGAGATTCTCGTAGTCGCGCTGCCAGTACTTCTTGTTCCACAGCACGCTGACCGACCAGTTGGCCTCCGTCTCTTCGAGGATCTGCTTGCCAGACTACAGCAAGTTCGTGTCGCCGCCCCCCTTCTGCGCCTTCCTCGTGCTCTGAACCTGGCCCTCGAGCTTCCTTGGCGCCGTCGCCGTCGGCATCGGCGTAGCGCAGCTCCTCGGAGAGACGGGCGGCTCGCTTTCGGCGTGGCCGAAGCTGCCAAGCCCGCTCCCGCGCGACGTCCCACTCGCGACGGAAATGGCATCGTCGGGAGGGCAAGCCTGAGCGAGGGCAGGCGCCGAGCAGCTCGAAGCTGAGGCCGAGAAAGAGTCTGGCGGTACTCTCGTCGACGGGAGATCCATGCCAGTGGCGCCGTCCTCCACGGCGGCCCCGTCGGCACCCGTGACCTCGTGGAAACCCTCCTTGTTCATCAAGTTCCAGTCGTTCGCCAGGCCCTGCTCAGCGGCGGTGCCCAAGTCGTCGTGATCCTCCCTCCGCACGATGGCCGAAGTCTTGGAGACGCCATCGCGGTGCCTGCAGGACGTACCAGGCTTCTTGTCAGGCACAAAGACGCCGAACTCGCCAGTCTTGTCAACGCCAGTCTCGAAGCCAAGCGTCACGTTGATGTACTTGATGGGGCTCTCGCGCGAGTCGCACTGAATGGAAGGGACACGGGCGAACGCGAAGAGCTCCGTGAAGTCGCCCTCGACGAAGGCGTCCTCGAAAGACCTCGGCCCCTCAACTGTGGAATGTTTGACGTTCGCTGCTTCGGTCAGCTGGCACTCGTCCTTGCCAGATGCATGACCTTCACGCAACCTCGCGTGTCTGTCTTGCTCCTCCTTATCCGCTGCCTTCTTTGCGATGACGTCCTTAGCGGTCGTACCTTTCGGGTAGTACTTCTTGCGGACGTACAAGCAGTTCCCGCACTCGGTCCCCATTGGCGTCTCCACGCCAGTGGCGCTGCAGATTTCACTCTTCGGCCACCACAAGTAAGTACCAGGCGTGTGGCGGTCGAGCGCGTGCGTGTCCTGATGGCACGTATCGCGCGTCCTCACACGAGCTTGCAAGTTCGGGTGGTCTGATCCATCCGTCTGCGCCTTGCTCGACTGCTGCGGCTGCTTCTGCTTCCCGATCAGCCGCGCTGGCTGCTTCGCCTTGGCCGCTGGGGCCTTGGCCTTACCGTGCTTGCCCATCAACTGCCGAATGAAGGTGCCTCAAGCGGGAATGCGAGCCCTCCGAACGCCGAACGCTGGAGGCTCCAACGAACCAAGCGTCTTGGCCGTCGCTGTGACGGCTGGCGAACGCCAAAACTGCTCGCGCCTCAAAGGCTCTCTGGGAGGTGGAAGCGGGGGTCGGAAGGAAGGAGGGGTTGAGCGGAAGAAGTTGACACAGGACCCCCAAAGCTCCCAAACCTCGAAGCACCCAGAGCCCCAAGACCCCCAAAGTCCAAACGTCCGAACAGCTTGAACCCCCAAAGCCCTGACACGCTGAAGAGCCCCAAAGCCCTAAGTACCCCCAAGAACCCCAAAGCCCCAGGACCACCTAGAGCCCTGAGAGCCTTACCCAAGATCCCTCCCGAAGAGTGCTAGGTTGCCCTACGCCCTACCAAGATTCGTATCATGCTATGCCGATTGTCTACGGCACTACGGGACGCACTGCAATGGAATGCAATTGATGGCATACACCCAACGTTGCGCACCGTAGTGGGCATGGAGTGTTGTGGCGACGTTTGCGGGTGCGTTTACTTACTTGTTTGCTGGAGTGCGTGTTGAAGTTGGATCTTGGATGTGAGTTGCTTGCAACCTAGCTTGGATACTAAATGCTTGGGCCTTGAAGCCCGTGTGGGTGTATGCTTGTTTTATCGCAACCTGTATGTGAAAACACGGCGGTCGATTTGCTATTTGCAATGCCGTTGCGGGTGACGGGGATGCCAGGGCACGAGAGCCATCGCAGTGCATCCACCTACGCAAGAGACCAGGATGCACGAGTACAACGGACTACGCAGGATTCCAAGATGCACGCCAGCATGCAATTGCCCATGGCTCAAGGGTGTAGGGATGCAAGACCAATGGCGCTCCTCATTGTTACCAATCCCAGGCTGCGTACGCAGGCGGTGCGAGTGTAAGAACTCGCAGAAAGCCGAATCTGAGCAGGAAGAGTATATAACTCAAACTAAGGGCTAAGAGACATAATCAAATCGCACGCAAGCAACTTTGGAATGTCAGCCACCCCAGCACGTCTGAGAGGTGATAAGATCAAGCATGGAAGGTGAAACATCGAAACATACCAAGCCGTCAGAGACATCGAAGCGTAGATCAATCACATTGAAATACACAGCTCTACCAACCATTCAGTTAGGCATGATTTGGGAATCCATGCCTGCCATGGCATTTGAGATGGCATCCCCCCTGGCACCATCAGCACCACCAGCGACATCAGGTGGCAAGAAAGATGGGTGCGCCCCCCAACCACGCAGCCGGACGTACACCCTCGGGACCATCACCACGACGATTGTCTAAAGAACGCACCCCAGCCCCAGTGAACGCCAAGGTGAGGTCCAGCCCCATGTTGCCCAGAGCGGGCGCTGACTGCTGCGAAGGCGTCTTCAAAGGGTCGCGTTAGCGCCCTTGAGCGATCCCCCGTGGCGGCCCTGGCGCAGCCGCGGACGCCGAGTCAGAAATGGGATGCTCGAACTTGATCAAGCATCAAGTTCTTGGCCGTCAGCTGGGCGAGTCGGGCAAGGGCCAGGGATATATTTTTTTCGAACGCTCCTCGACCTTGCATGGGATTTTAAGGGTGAGATATGCGTATTTGGTGTATCCTGGCGGTAATTTATCCAGGTTGATGCGGATGATGGGGCCCTTGTATCCGAATCGTTCCGTCATCATTTTCAATCAACCCCGATGCCGCAGCCATTGTGCAGCAAGAACAACAAGAAATGTAAGTAAGGAACGAGAAACCACTGGTAGCGGACGCGGCTGAATTGTTCGAGACACAAACAGCCCTCCGGCAACAAATAAAAAATTGGATCCGCAGGCACGAGGGGCAGCGCCCCCCCCTCTTCCTCCAGAAAAGAAGCCACAAAGCCCGAACAACTAAAGAACCCAAGCCCAAACCGCCCTAGACCCTCCAAAGCCAGAAAGCCCACAGAACCCAAACTGCTTCGAACGACCAAGAACCAAAATCCTAAAAACAACCAAGAAGTTCTAGACCCACGCAAGCTACTTCCTGTCTTCCAAGAGCACCCACGAAGCCACTTGGGCCAGCGACGCCTCAACAAATCTAGAGAAAAACGCTGCAAAGGCAAATGGTCCGACACTCACGTGCGTTATTCGCTTGTAGCATGCGTTTGCATTTGCCGTGCACGTGGTGCAGTGTACATTGGAATGCATGCGGTTGCATAGTGGTGGTGTATACATGATTGTGTTTGAAGTATTGTGGGTGGTTCCGGAACGCTGGCACGCGGACGGCGCGCGGACTCAACATTAGAACCCTCCCATCGGACGCCGTTTAACAGTTCGAAGTAACCCCGCGCAAATACGCCAACACCGACGCCACGCGTAGACGACGCACGCATTCCCATCGCGTACGCGCGCGCCCGCCGTGCATTGATCCACCACCTGGCACGCGATGGACCCGTGGCAATATCCAGTTGCCCCGCCCAGCTATTCCAACCCGAAACGCTAGGGCCTATGTTAGGTTTATCCTACCTGCGTCTTTATCGCTCACATGTTCGCGCTGGCCGTAGGCGCAGCATTGCGCGTCGCGCGCATTGGCCAGCGTGCTCACGCGCGGCGAACTCATTCTGAAGTCGCGGCCCACTTTGGCCAGCACCGAGTTAATCTTCAACAACGTGCCGTCATCGACGTCGTAACAGTAGATCGACCAGAAATATCCACGCGCACGTGCGCGCCCAGGCGCATTGCGCCGATCAATGCCGTTGACGACTTGCGAATTGCGAATCCATGTGACCATCCCATCGGCCAACGTATCGGGTCGACTTGGGACCGTAGACCAACGCGCATGTTCTTCCATTCCCAAAGAACCGTTGCGCACTCGAGTGGAACGCTACCCCAGCCGAATATGATGGGCCATTGTTCCCACCGAAGGCCGTCGGCCGCCGCAATGGCCTCTTGATGTCAAATCAAGTCAACATGCCCGCGAACTAAATTCCCCCGCAGCAACCGCGCGTTTGCTGGTCGCGCGGCGAAGCCCAATGCCCCCGCGTCGCCCACGCGGTCGCCACTGCACCAACGACAAGATGTGTCGAGGACGAGCTTCTGCGCATAAGCCATTGCCACGCTGGCGTTTAGCGCGCATTGGTTCAAAACCTTCGGCATCCCGTCGCATCCACAGCGCCGTTTCGAGGCCGCCGCCAGTGGGCGCGACCAGCCGCGCTAATGGATGCGCTGTCGCCGACGCGACGCGCATTGGGATAGCAACTAGATCTAGTCGTGCGCGCAGCAAAAACAACGCAGCAATCGCGCGCGGCAAGCGCGCGTGCGCGATGCACTTGAACGTGCGCTCGATGCGTCATGCGCATCGTTTGCAGCGCGCGCAAAGCGTATGCTCCCTGCGCATCAATCATGCATCCATTTGCTGAACGCAACAGGCCATGTAAACCGCGTGACGTGCACGCGCCACACAGGCAATTCAGGATCACAAAACTCGAGCGTCCAGGCGCGATTCAGGCGTGAGTCCGGCCGGTTCAGGCCGATTCAAGCTTATTCAGGTCTGATTCAGGTCGACTCAGGTTAAGTCAGGTCGATTCAGGTTTGATTCAGGTCGATTCAGGCCTATTCAGGTCTGATTCAGGTCTTGTTCAGGTCGATTCAGGTTGATTCAGGCTGGTTCAGGTCGGTTCAGGCTTGTTCAAGTTTGATTCAGGTCGGTTCAGGTATGACAAGCACACGTAAATGTCCCCTCGCAGCAATGCCCGCAAGTGCCACGCGATATAGCATCGCGTACATCGCGTTGAGCGGCGAGCGGGGGCTTGCGTGCCACATGCCAGGCTGCGCAGGCTGCATTGAGCGGAAACGTTCGGCCTCGGCCAATCACGCAGGCGTGGAGCTTGCCCCGAGGATGATGGTTCGCATGGCATTTCCTGTCAGTCGCGCGGCGTGGCTCATCGCTGCCTGCGCCCAACGCCGACGGCGTGCAACGGCGGCCTCGGGCCGCGCAATTGCCGACGGCGTGGCCCTTTGCGCAGGGGCGAGAGGCGGCGCCGCCATGCGCGGCATAGCCGCGCGCGGCCAAGTCCTGCGGGGGTCGCGCAATTCTGGCAGGCGGCTGGGTTGGCCTTGTGGCAAGGCCCCTGGCTGGGGCGCCTGTAGAAGATCCTCAATGCCCGAACAGCTGCCTTACTGGCGTCCCCGATGCCGATGACCCTCAACTGGACGGTGCAGCGAACTCCTTGGCCGCGCCGACATGGCCCCGCTCGCCGACTCGCGCCATCGCCACCGCGCGCCAATGTCTTGCGCGGGGCGTCGAGCCAACGCAGCCATTTCCCCACTTCCACGCGCAATGTAGCGGCGGCCGACTGGCAGCGGTCAACGGTTGTAGTGGTGGGTGCGGCTGGTTATGGCGGGGCGGGGCGGGGCGGGGGGGGTGGGGGGCATCGGCCAGTCGGCGTTGCGATGTTGGGCACAGCAGCCACCCAACTTGCCGACGCTTGCATGAATGATGGGCCACGCTGAACCTTGCGCGCATGCATGCGTTACGCACAAGTTTGCGCGAGAAGTCACGCGTTGGCTAACGCGCGCCCCCCAGCGAGCGACGGGCGAATTGCCTAACGACCTGGGGCTGCACTTGCGCGCAGGTGCATTCGTTTGTATACACGCTAGGCCGATGTTAAGTCGAACAACCCAATGGTTGCAACTTGAAGCCAACTGTAAGTTTTCATTCGCGGAGTGGAAAAGCGATTAAATCAACGCGAAGTAGATCAAATATGATAAGAACTGTAATGTCCGATGGCGCGCGCGCGCGCGTCTGAGTTCTGCATTGCCCACTGAAGAAAAGTCGACGCTTTCCGTCGGTCTCCTTAAAGAGCCACAGAATGTTTCAATTTAGTTTTTGGTGCTTCATATCGGCTTTTTCATTGTGGACAATACAGAACTGCGATGCGCGCGCGCCGCGCTTCGCGGCGTACACGTTTGTGCCCCTCCGGAACCTATGTTAAGTTGAAAACCCAATGATGTAAACCCAATGTAAAATTTCATTCTCTGAGTGGGAGAGGCGGTCATATAAGCGCGAAATGTATGAAAACCATATGATCTGCAATGTCCGACGGCTCGGAATCGCGCGCGCGTAGGCGTGTCTAAGTTCTGAGTTCTGTATAGTCAGCAATGGAAAAGTCGACGATTCCCTTCGGCCTCCATAAAGAGCTGCAGAATTTTTCAACTTTGGTTTTGGAATTACATGCTGACTTTTCTATCGTGGGCAATACAAGAATGCGATGCGCGCGCGCGCCCGCGCGTAGGCGTGTATGAGTTGTGTATAGTCAGCAATAGAAAGGTAGACGATTCCCTTCGGCCTCCTTATAGAGCTCCAGAATTTTCCAATTTTGTTTTTGGAATTACATGACGACTTTTCTATTGTGGACAACACAAGAATGCGATGCGCGCGCGCGTAGGCGTGTATGAATTGTGTATAGTCAGCAATGGAAAAGTCGAGGATTAACTTCGGCCTCCTTACAGAGCTCCAGAATTTTTCAATTTTGTCTTTGGAATTACATGACGACTTTTCTATTGTGGACAATACAAGAATACAATGCGCGCGCGCAGGCGCGCGCGTACGCGCGCGCGCGCGTAGGCGTGTATGAGTTGTGTATAGTCAGCAATGGAAAAGTAGACGATTCCCTTCGGCCTCCTTAAAGAGCTCCGGAAATTGTCAGTTCTATTTTTGAAAATACATGTTGACTTTTCTATTATGGACAATACAAGAATACGATGCGCGCGCGCAGGCGCGCGCGCGTGGGCGTGTATGAGTTCTGTATAGTCAGCAATAGAAAAGTCGACGATTCCCTTCGGCCTCCTAAAAGAGCTCCAGAATTTTTCAATTTTGTTTTTCGAGTTACATGCAGATTTTTGTATTGTGGACAACATAAGAATGCGATGCGCGCGCGGTGTATACGTTTGTATACATGTTGAACCAATGGTAACCCGCCAGAGCGCATTACATAAGACTGTGTTTCCGTAAGAACATATAAGCGTTACGGAAATTAAAGTAAGATGTTGCACCCTTAGCGTGCACCACGTGCTTTGTACAGTGTAAGTTAACTGGTAGATCGCAGAACGTACGCATCATATTTAGAACAACGCATAAATTTGCACGAATTGCTTCTGCATAGACACACATATACAAGTGGGTACGCGTATCACATACATAGCAGTAACCGCATTGCAATACCGACGCTCGTAGATTGCACCATCTAGGTTGCACCGTATTCGCAGTTGGGGGGGGGCATCAAGCATCCATCCGCACGCGTGCACTGGTTCGTGCATGTCAGTGGTACATGATGCGCACGGGTAGGGTTGATGGTTGATTGCGTGTGTGTGCGTACATGAGCATATACACGTGCACCAGTGAGCACAGGCACGAGGTGTCCTCATTACACTGTGACGAGCATCGTCGCTTCTCCAACTCAATGCGCGCCAAATCCCGTTGGTAACGACGGCGACGGCAACGTGCGGTAGCACCGAGAGGGAGATGCCCCTCCGGCAGGAGGAGAGGAGTGAGTTGGCGCCCACCGCTCGGAATCGCACGAAATCCTGTTAGCGAACTGGCTGCCCTGCTCCTGCGGGCGAGGCTGACCAGGTCACGCTTTAGGCAGCCTAGGCCAAGGTCTGCGGACAAAAGCTCTGAGTGGTAACGCAGTGGATTGAAGTGGGAAGGTGAGCCAGAAGGTGAGGAAGGAGGAAGTGAAGGCACTTGCGAAGACTATGAGGTTGGGAAGGGGGAGTAGGGGCATGAGTGAATGGGAGAGGCAGATCAGCCGAACAAGGCCACTCGGGATAGGAAGGGGAATCCGACTGCGGCGCACATGCGAATGCTCACTCACTCAACCTTCAATATTGCACATCTTGTTCGATCAAGTCTCCCCATCCTGGGCCCTGATCGTTACGTCACGAAAGTGATCAGCATGCGCAGTGGACATAGCGTCGTCAACGTCGATGGCTGACTGTGAGGCCGCCCTCACGTTAAACATCACGGTCCTCAAACGCCTCAGCCTCTTGGTGAGCAAATTGGCCTGGAGTTTCCAAAGGTTTCTCTCCCTGGCGAGTCGAAGGAACCTCTGGCGGGTAGCAGGGTTTAGCTTCGCCAGGAACGCTGGGGCGGCGCGCTTAGGAGGCATGTCGTCGTCGGCCGTCGCAGCTGGCGAAGAAAAAAAACTGATGTGTGGGCGCATCGGGGCCGATTGAATACCTGAGAGAAAACACGGCAGCGGCACAAGGTCGGCGAGAAAGGTTGGGAAAGCGGGCCGACGAGGAATCGAGGAAGAAGGAATCGCAGCACTCAGAAGCCCAAAGCCCTCAGACACCTCAAAAGTTCAAAGTTCCAATCGCCCCAAGAGAGCCCCCCACAAGAACCCTAAAGCCAGAATAAACCAAAGCTGAATTGCCATAGTTGTGACGGACCTACATACTTTTGGAGACCTGTGTGGCTTTTTGGGAAGCTGTTTGGCTCTTTGGGAACCAGTCAGACTCTTTGGGCACATTTTTTATGCTTTCTCTTTTTTTTGTCCGGCTCTTTGGACACCTGTTTGACTCTTTGGGCACATTTTTTTTTCTTTGTTTATTGTCTGGCTCTTTGGGCGCATGTTTGGCTCTTTGGGGACCTCTTTGTTTATGTTTTTCCGTTTGGCTATTTTGGGATTTGTTTCCTTTGCATTGTGCAGGACGTATGACGGATTACCGTTGCTCGTCGTGAATCGTCGCCCCTCGCGGCTCACCGCGTCACCATCATCATCATATCAATGCGTTTCTCTCGCTTATCCTCGCCTCACAATGTTAATTTTGCGAGAACCTTCAGGGCCTTCAGGGGGCCTGGCTCAAGCTTGACTTCGGCAAGTGTAATTTTCAAAAAGGCTCAAGGGCCAATCGAACCAGCAGCTTCTGGATCAGGCGGGCGCAACGCATCTGAAGCGAACTCAAGGTCGTCCTGGTCGACCCCAGGCAACGTCTTAAAACATTGCACTGCGTTGTAATCAACGTCTCGAGTCGCCATTGGCAGCGAGCCGACACATCTGACATGACAAACCCTGTTGTCTCGCAAACTGGTCGATGCCTTGATCTGGTAGCGGAATCTCCAGCTATCTTTCGGAACAGCGAGGTTGCAGATTAAACGCTTTGCCCTCCCCCCCGTGGCTACCTCGAATGCTGACAGGCCAGCCCTTGCTAGACCACCAATCGAGTGCGCATCAGCGGCGCGCTTGGGCTTGGGCTTGGGAGCGGCCTTCTTAGCCTTGGCCTTCGCCTTAGGCTTGGAACCCTCCTCCGCCAGCTCATCTGCATCGGCGGAACAACAACTCTCTGAATATAAATCTACCTCCTAGCTTTCGCAGTCCCTGCCGTCGTCAGCATCGGCGAACTTCGCGAGCAACTTATGTTTCTTGGCAGGCGGCGTGTCTGCCACCAGGCCTGCAGCGCTGCGCAGAGCACCTAAACCGAATGGTAGCAAACTGGCTGCCGCAGCCTCCTCAACCTTTCGCTTTTGAGGTCGGCGCTCCCTGATCAAAGGAACCGAGTCCTTCGTGAAAGCGCCGAGGCTCAGGCAAAAACCGCTGCAATGATCTGGGCCAGCATCATCATATTCAAAGAACAACACCTCCATGTGGTCTAAATCTGACCACGTGTCGAGGCCAAGGTGTCTAATGGCATGTGTCATGACGCGGCGGCCTACCAAATGCGACGTGTTAAGGATAACAGGCATGTGAGGAAACCCGATCCCCTCCTCGAGCGTGTATACTCCTGGCGCCGGCGCCATCTCGCATACCTTGACCAGCACTTGTAGCTCGCCGTTGCCGAACTTATCGATGATCATGTGGCGCTCGACGGCTTCCCCATTTGGCCCGCCGATCTGGACCAGCACAGGCAATTGCTTGGATGCCAACCTCAAGTGGAGATGGAAAACGAAATTGCCAAGCGTGCCAACATCGTGCAGCGTCTCGCACACACCGCCGTGCTTGACACAGCACGGCTTCTGAGGAATGGCAGACCCAGGGGGGTTCGGCACGGCAGCGTCCGAGTGGAAGAATATCTGTCTGGAACGTTGTTCAGCAGCTTGCCTCGTCAAGCTCTACCAGTTCGGGCTTGAGGGCCAGCCGCGGGGCGTCGAGCTTCGCCCCCGATTGCCAAGCAGAATAACCCTGAACCTTGCCAAGTACACGCTCGAACCACATGCTCCGAAAATTGGCGCCATCTCTAGCGCTGCGAGGCCCTCCAGGCCCAGCCTCGCCATGGTCCAGGATCTCGTCCAATCTATTATTTCGATCATCGCTACGTTGCTGCGCCATGGCCTCATAGCACTGGCGGCCCTCTGGACCCAATCGGGCCCACTCCGCCTGCAATCGTGCCTTCTCTCCGACGGCTTGCGGGGTGAAGGCCTTCACATTGGGATCCCAATTCGCACTCACAAACATAGAATACGCCGTTTTTTTGATAATCTCATCCTCGGTCGCTTGATCATGCGCCTGATAACTTTTTGCTGTGCTGGAGTTATGTCCTGGCCTATCGTTGGCAGCCTGACTCGCAAACCTACCGAAACGAAGCCGAAGCTTGTTGGACGGCAAATGCTTTTGAAGAATTCTCTCTGTTCTCGCAGCGTTGGATTGTATGATGGCCTTGTGGTAAGTGCGTCGGCTCAACTCCCATGGTCGACATGCGAGGCCCTGGCTCCTCGCTTTTCTGACGCCTTGGCCCAACAAGTGCCTTTCCCAACCGAAATGCTTGAGATGGGCGCGGCAGCAACTTGCAGGCGAAGGGGTGCCTGGGCCTTGCCACCATCCGAAAGCAATCGATCCAACCATGTTTTCGAAAAATCGTCCAGACACAAAGTGCACTGACCACGTAGTTCGCGAAGCTGTGAAACAACCGATCCAATGTCAGCCTCCCTCACGTGCCCAGCGCAAACTGACAATATCTCATATTTCGGCTGCTCGAAATAATGGGCCAACCGACGCCAGCAATTGCCCATTGACATCAGAAGTTGGCAAGCAATCTTGAATTGATCACCCCTGCCATCACATGCGCCATTCCATTCTGAGCGAGAGAAGTCCTCCAACATTGCAGCCTGGGCGCACGCGACGCCGCGACCACGATCACCTGACAATGCAGATAAGTTCTTCGAGCAAGATTCCATCATCTTGGCGCGTGCTGAATCCATGGCAACGGCATCGGCCTCCATGGTCGCTCCAGGCATGCGACGCGACAAACGGTGGAACTGAGACGTGGTCTTCTCGCAGGAGAACGCATAGTTGAGAAACGACTGCTGCGGGCGCTGCAAGGCCAGAACTCTGCGATGAGGCACGCCGCCTGGATCCTGCTCCATGTAGGTAATCATCAAGCCAGCCCAGACGACTAGCCAGAAGCACTCGCTAAACCCACTGACCCACGGCGCCCAGGGTTCCCAGGGGGAGCAGTAGCCCCGCCCCCGTCCCCCGCCCAAGGAGGGCGAGGGAGGGGGCGACGAGGATAGCAGGAGGAAGAGGGAGGATGGGGAGGATTACGCGATGTAGGTTATGAGGGTGCTTCCAGCCAAACGTGCCTTGACAGTCTGCTTCGAAGCGCTACCGATATCGTTCTGACCGCCAGCGCCAGCTGCAAGAAGGACGGACTCAGCATCTTGAATGTCCTTGCTCGAATATGACATCCGCATGCTCCGGTACAATACATCGTGTTGAACGCGGCCTCTCCAGCTCCGCGCATTCGCTTTCTCCATGTGCTTCCAACGGTACTCTAGGGCAAGAGGGCAAGATGTTCCGACTGACAATTTGACGGCCTCGGTTACTGCAGCAAGAGCTGCAGCACGAGACCGTCCACACGGACATTCAGAAATACACCAATGATATATTTTCTCGTCTGTCCAGTCACCATTGTCGTATCGCAATATCTCCAGCTTCTGCTCAGCTGTCAGCCCATGGCCTGGTAGGTCCAAGGCTGCCTCGGCAAAAGAACGCCATTCATTGAAACCCTCAGGAAGGTGAACAACTGGGCGAAACTCAAAGCTTGATGCGACTACGATTTCCAGGGACTTCTCCAACTTGGCTGATGACCGCCACGATTGGCACAAATGCCCACACCGAACTACGAACGACGACAGTCCTGGAAAATGCTTCAAAATTGGCTTGAGGCTCAGAACGCAACTATGCGCTGAGCAGTTCAAGCTGAAGACTGTGGGCACACCATCAGCCAAGGCAGGCTCTCCAAGCCGTATGAAATCTGTCCGCTGCTGGTCGTAACCGCTCTCGCATTTAGATACAATATTGCAATTCACGACCAACGCATCTCGGACCATTGTCCATTTTTCCCAAACATGTGTCTTCATCGAGTCTGAGAGCACATAATCATGATCTAAACTTGTCCCTGGACGTAGCGCATCATTAAGACAGTCCATCTACTCATGACCTAAACAGTCCATCTGCGCCATCTGTCTAGAACAGTGCTGTAGTTCGCTTCTGACATGGCCTGTGCAGGAGATATCACAGACACTGCCGAAGCTGAAGGCCTTGCAACTGGGCCTGAGATTTTGAAAACTGATTCCATCATATTCAAAACAGGAGCATGCACCATGCTTCCCTTCGCTTTGTGTTTGTCCAACTCTGCACGGGTTCCAACTGGCGCTGCATCAAACATGCGGGTCATATCGCCCCGACTGCGTGAAACCCACATCGACGCACCACCACACACACTCACAAACTGAAGCGCCAGACAGGCGCCGTCTCCATGGAGCCAACGCTGCAGCCCAGATGCTTGGGCGGTAGCGTGGCTCACCAGAAGAGTGGACAAGTCTGACTTCTGAGAAGCGGCCCCATTCAACACAACTGGAGTTACATGGCCACTACGAGTGTGGACGGACGCGGCAAACGACTTCGCCATCTCATGGGAGAAGCTCTGGCCACCTGCCATGAGATTTGCAACCATCGTTTCAGCGCGAGGCCGAACTCTGTTCCCGAGCTCCTGCTTGGCAACTGCCGCAGACCTGGAGCGATTGGCAAGCTGCATTCTCGTTCTCGTGAGCTCCGTGCGTCGGAAGCCTGGTTGACGGCCGCGACCGCGGCCGCGGCCGCGCGCTGCTCCAGGTCCTCGACTGCGCCCGCCGCGGCCGGCGCCAGGGGCCGCAACAGGTGGCGCAGGCGCTGGCCCGCCGACTGGCGCTGGCGCAGCGGCATCCTGCTCGGCCGCCATGTCTGCGAACATCACTGGGACGTGAACGTGGACAAGAAAGAAAAGCAACCGCAAACGTATTTGAGCCAAAATGGTTACGCATACGTTTGCTGGCGTTTAGTTTGCTCATCGTGTCATGGATTTCGCGCCGTGGGCAAAACATTTCGAACTGCATTTAGGGCGACGTCCTTCATCATTTGGGAGCGACTGGTTGTTCCCCACATCCAAAGTGGGGTTCTTGTTTTCTCTGGACACCCCGCGCAGGAACAGGAACGCACACACACACCCACCCACACTCACTCACACTCTCTCATCATCAACCTCATCAGCATCATCGATGATGCTCTCTCACATGCTTAGTCACTCACATACTCATCATCATCATCACTCGCACTCTCTCACACGCTCACGAACATCATCATCATCATCGGCATCGGCATCATCCTCATTCAAACATCATCATCGCCACCACCACTCACAATCAATCATCATCCTCTTCACCACTCATCTTCACCACCACTCATCATCCTCATCCTCATCATCGTTGAGTAAATTGTGAGGAAGTCTCAGGCGGGAGCCCCCTCCTATGGGGCCCGCAGATCATGTTGGTAATCCGAGCGGGTCATCGGAAACCTGTAACTGTCGTCACTTTTGGGCTCGTCAAGCCTGAAAATGGAGGAAGTCTCAGGCGGGAGCCTCGTCTGTGAGTGAATTGGGAGGAAGTCTCAGGCGGGAGCTCCCTCCCTATGGGGCCCGCAGATCATGTTGGTAATCCGAGCGGGTCATCGGAAACCTGTAACTGTCGTCACTTTTGAGCTCCTCAAGCCTGAATTTGGAGGAAGTCTCAGGCGGGAGCCTCGTCTGTGAGTGAATTCTGAGGAAGGCTCAGGCGGGAGCCCCCTCCCTATGGGGCCCGCAGATCATGTTGGTAATCCGAGCGGGTCATCGGAACTGTAACTGTCGTCACTTTTGGGCTCGTCAAGCCTGAATTTGGAGGAAGTCTCAGGCGGGAGCCTCGTCTCTGAGTGAATTGTGAGGAAGTCTCAGGCGGGGCCCCCTCCCTATGGGGCCCGCAGATCATGTTGGTAATCCGAGCGGGTCATCGGAACCCTGTAACTGTCGTCACTTTTGGGCTCCTCAAGCCTGAATATGGAGGAAGTCTCAGGCGGGAGCCTCGTCTGTGAGTGAACTGCGAGGAAGTCTCAGGCGGGAGCCCCCTCCCTATGGGGCCCGCAGATCATGTTGGTAATCCGAGCGGGTCATCCAAAACCTGTAACTGTCGTCAATTTTGGGTTCTCGCGCTGCCAGAACGCAGCTCCCAGGCCACATTTTGGACGCAACAAGGAAGTTTTTGGGCTCCTCAGGTCGCCGAGGTGCTGCGACAGGGCGCCGAAGGCGCCGACGACGACGGCCAGGCCGAGGCGCGGGCGCGGAGCTTGCTGATGTTCAGGCCCAGCGAAAGGGAGTTCACATGGCAGAGCTCGGGGGCGCACAGCGTGCGCCGCTCGGGGTTCACCCTGACGCACGCGTCCTACCTGACCTCCACGCTGTCGCAGGGCCAGACGCTGCGCAAGGGCGTCACCATCGACTGCGCGAGAGACGAGGACGCTGGCCGCACGGGCATGTCGGACGAGCAGTGGTGGCTGCACCTCTACGTCATGTTCTCCCGCGCCACGTGCATGCGGAACATGCTGATCCTGCGGCCGCCGCCGCGAGAGTTCCTGGAGCGCGGGCCGCCGGCGTCCCTGCGGAAGGCGCTCCTGGAGTTCGACAAGAGAGCGGTTTTGTCCAGGGCGGAGGCGAAGCAGCTCGCGGCAGAGCTGGGCTTCGTGCTGCCTTCCGCCTGAGCGCGGCTGCGCCTCGCTCGAAGCCCGCGGGGTTGTCCCAACGGCTTGGTCTTGCGCGCCAACGGCTCGCGGGGTTGTCCCGACAGCCTGGCCCGCGGGGTTGTCCCAACGGCTGCGCGACGTGACCAGTAGAGAACGCGCCTGTGCTGGCCGTGGCGGCGACGGCGCCGAGGAACATCGACATGCGCGCTCATGCAACAGGAAGGGGAGGAGGTGGCGGGGCGCGGAACAAACAGGGGGGCGAGGATGGGGACAACGCAAGGAGTAGAAGGGGGGCCCGCGCCAAGGCGAGAGGAAATATACGCAGAAGAGACAGCCAGGACGCCTCACCAACCACGAGGACGACGGTGATGGCTTTTTCCAGATTCGCCCAGAGGATTCTTACGTGGGGTTCTTCCGTCGGAGTAATTTTTTGCATGGCGCCTGCCGAAGCTTGGGGGTAGTCGCCGTCATCCCCCCCCCTCTCCTCCCTCCCCTTCCTCTTTCATTTCGCGTCGCCTTCGTGCTATCAGGGGCGGGGCGGGGGCCCACAAGAGCGCCCTTGAGAACATTGGAAGTCAAGGAGGGGGAAGTCTGCAAGAGCATGCTGAGATTTCTGAAGGTAAGGGGGGGCGCGTGCTTTGGGGGCCTAGGTCCTGAAACGTCCCGCCGCCGCGGCGCAGCGCAAAGAATAACGGGGGGGGGGGGGGGGCGCGACAAAGAGTCTGACTCTGATAGAACATTGCCGCTTGATGCGCTTAGCGCACTGTGTCTATTCAGTCTTGGTTTGTGTAGTGTGTATCGTATGCCGACACTTGGAGACTGCTGCAGAGATAAATTGTGAATTGCTTGATGGGGGCTCCGCGCTGTCCGAACTGAGATTTCCAAACGTGTGACCCCCTCTTGATGTCATAGCATAGCACAAATACCACTTGGAACAGACATTGGGCAGCACTTCGGGCAGGCCGAAAACCCCAGGATGTTCTGATTTAATTAAGTTGAAGCAATGCACCTTTCAATCTCGAGGACGGCATCGGAGCAGGCTGCCCCGCTGGATCGCGACCTGCTCCACGGAGCTGCTCGCCATTTCTGGCTTCGATCGTCGTAGCGCGTTATCCACGCGCGCGTATCCTTAGTTTTGTGCCTTTTGTTATAAAGACTGCTTTCGCAGTGTCGTTGTCGAGGGCGCCCTCTCCGCCGGAGTAGAGTACCTTTGCAGGTCCAAACTGCATCCAACACTGATGGTACGCATCCAGCAGACTGGTCATTGTCATGTCCGGTATCTTCCTTTCAGTAGCATAGCGCATGCAGCGATCGATACTATGAAATATAGTATGTTCTCGTCTGTAGAACATGAGGTCAGATTCAACTTCTCCGTTTGACTTGCCAGGCAGTGCAGTTGACTGCACTCCCGAGACGTGTCGCAGACACCTTTGATCAGGTTGAGTCTGACGTTGCCCAGACCAATCTTGGTTAAGATGGGTCTCATCTTAAGCTCTTTCGCATGGAACCAACGCAAATGTAGCATCCTCAGCTCGCGTGTTACCGCGCTTGGATCAAGGCTTGTAGACTGACTTGCACGTCCAACCTTGACTAGACTGGAAGTCGTGGGCGTGCAGCAGGGTTGCCCGCAGGTGGCGGTGGAAGTGGATATCCTCCTTGCTGTCGGCCACGTCTGACTCTGACCTGTGGCAGTCGGATGTGGCCATCCGAACTACCCGCTCCGCTCGAGGCAAGTTGCCCTGCAGCAGGTTCAGCAGCATGTCTGCCTACTGTGATGTCGTGGCTGCTGGCGCCCGCTGTGGGTCCGGCTTTCGAGCCCGGTCTTGGTGCTCGTAGCCGCGCAAGTGGTGGTGCGGCTTGTGCCTAGGGAGGTGGTGCTGCTGGTTCAGCAGGAGCTGGTGGTGCCTGTCCGTGATTGTCGGGCAGTTTCCAAGGTGTGGCAAACTTGCATTTGCCAGGTGCCCGCGCATCTTGTTCTGGCCGTAATTCTTCTTGCAGCCCGGACATTCCCAATGGTAGCTTTCGTTAAAATACCACATGCAATGCTTCGGATTTCTGTCATGTGAGCGAGAGCGCATGTTAACGTTATCCGCGCACGCAGGACATCCTCACCCTCCCGAGGGCGGTCTTGTGATCGACCCGTCGGGTTGCCGAGGGATAGTTCAATCGTCCAAATCAAATCCCCTCACGCTCGTGACTAGCACCGTGGAAGAATAAGGGTGACCATCAAAGGGATCACGGTTTACTTGGAATGGATCGTGTGCGATCTGAACTGCATGGACGGAAAAAAAAAGCTGCATCCTTGAAGTCTGATGCGCGGCCATAAACAATTCTTTGTTACAGACCGACGCATGTTGATGATGGCCAGTACATCGTCTTCGTTCGAAAGGTGTAAATCGAAGGCGGTGGTTGGCCATAATCTCTGTCGGTTTTCGTATCAATGCCCCATGAGAATCACGTAAGCCAGTAGTGCATCGATCCATGTTCACTTTGCAGGTGCCCGTGCATTCGGCCAATGTGGTCCATGGCGGTATCTGGTCCACCCAAAAGCCCACTGGTTGTTCTCGTAAATAGAACCGTCGAAAGTCGTTTTGACGTATGGCAACTTGTCCACCGAACTTGATAGGTGGAAGATCTGATTTATGGTCTTCCTGCCAAATGTCATAGTTTACTTGGGAGTTGAAATAGGAAGGTCGTCCAGTCGTTCTGCTGCTCATCCTGGACATCCTTGTTTCCAAGTTCAGTATATGAGCGTTTGTCGAAGTTTCCTCTGGAAGACAAACCCCGGCTGAATGCTAGCTGCGATGTGCCTCCACGTCCTCCGCGCAATTCCAACATATCAACCCTGTTGTGCCGCCCATAGCATAATGTTGGGATTTTGGAGAATGCACCTGCGTATGTTTCAGCAGGTAGCCCCGCAGGTAATGTGACGAAAGTCTCCTCTTCATCATCGCTTTCCGTGTCGGAGTCAAGGGGGGCGTCGGCGTAGTGCGCGCAACATCCGAGACCTTTGAGGTCATCACCGCAGTCGTCGTTGCCTTCTTCGACTACCTCGGATATCTTGCGCGGCTTGATGCCCGCTTATTTGTCGGCTTTCTTTTTTTTACTGCCAAAAAATTGTTTGATTCGGGCCTCCGTCGGTGGTGCTGCAGGTGAACTTAGCATCAACAACTCGGGAATAGAGGGGAGCACGCGGCCACGCTCAATCGAGAGGGGGAGGGAGACGATCGTCATCGACGAACGCAACTTGCCTTGGGCGCGGTCGCTGGTCCTCTTGTCCGATGAGGACTGGTTCTGGCGGCTCCCACTATAACCGAGTACGAATATTCGTCGCACCATTCGGTAACGGCGCATTGTAATTGTACTCGATAGGCTGGTCCTGGATCTTGATGTCTTGAATAATCTGATTGTCGCCCAGGTTCATCGTTACCCGTCTTGCGACATGGTCCCATTCAGGTCCATTCTTTGGAGACCGACCATAAGTTCGAGCTCATTTATCCACTCGTGTGCGAATGCTAAGGTGTGAAGCACTTGCGTGGTTTCTCACTGTTTTGCGTAAATCCATTTGATCAATCAATCTCGCGGTCATGCTAATCAACGCTTTGTTGCGCCATTCTGCCTTCTAAACGCCTTGTCCATGCCGGTCCAACTCATGCTCAGCAAGTCGGGCAGGTTCCGGTGCAGTTTGACGCGTGCATCTCCACATGTTACTTGGGATGCGCGTGTAGGGAACTGCCACTTGCAGGTATGATCCGCCAGGCAACTTACGTGAACGGTCGTATTTCAGATCGACATGGCAGCATCGCATACGCATGACCTGCAAGTCTAGATCTTCAACGGCATCTCTTTTGGGACCCTGTTTCCAGAAATAACCTAGTGGTCCCACAAGTACCATAGACATACGTAACGCCCGAGCCTGAGTCATCATATTTTGGATGCGTTGATAATGTGGCCCTGCCCGCTTTCCAGGCAACCGAACGCGCCAGTCAGCGGGCGTTGCCACCCATGGCAATTGATAGCCCCCCGAGAGTAGAGCACCCAAATACTGTGTACCAGTAGGGGTCATAACCTCAGCATGTGATGCGGTCGCACATGTAACCACGAGCTCGGAGTTCAGCGCAAGCTGTCCGTCTGTCTTCAATGACAAGTGCACGAGAATGATAATGATGCGATGAGCGTTCATTTGCTGCACCGGCCACGCAGCCGGGTCACACTGCTGTCCTTGGCATCCGCGCAGCCGGGCTTGCCGCTGTCCCTTGCGCGCACAGCCGGCAACTGGGGAAGGAATGCAGGTTTCCCCGCGCTAGATGACAGAGCCTGAGCGTTCGGCCTGTCGGAGCAAGCGCGGGTGGCCGTGGCACGCGCCCGCCCCCGTCACTCATTTTCAAACGATGGGGGCGACCAAATGCCCGTGCCACGCTGCGCTGCTGAGCCGCTGCTCGAAGTAAAGATATCAAACTTCTCAGCGGCACCATCCCCTCCCGCAGGTGTCCCTGCCTCTGCGTCGGCCAGCATCCACTTGCTGCCGTCCTCGTAGATGGCCTGATAGACCTTCGCCTGCAGGTTCCGCAAGGAGAAGTCCTGGTCGGCTGGCGTGGGGATACTCCCGAAAGACGTGTCCGTGTGATGCCAAGACTTCAAGGTGTTATTCACCAAAGACTTAATCGTGGAAGGAAGCGTCTCTTCGTTGATGGCGAAGCTGATGCCCTTGGTATCCTGAGACATCATGTGTGCATGGGCATCGCTCATAGCAGGTGTCCCCGCACTACTCGAAGCAGGTTGCCCCGCGACTGGCTCTGTGCCAGCTGCCTCCTTGACGAGCAACGGGGCATCCTCGCAGTGAGGGTTGGCCGTGCTAGTAAACGACATCGACCTTTTGTCCTCAGCTGCGGACCCGTACTCGTCGACCTGAAGTGCCAGGTGCCCTGAAGGCGTTTTCATCAAGTCAAGTACTCTGGCATCATCTCTAAGAAGGAGCTCGTACATCTCAGAGCCGGGGATGGCCATCTTCTCGTGCCCCTGCTGCAGGATCAGGATAATCCTCACATTAGACATACTTCTGAGGCACAGGATAGCAAGGATATTTACCCCTGAGACCTCAGAAACGTTAGCTGAGTAGGTGTCAAGTCTCGGCGCAGCAGGTGTCCCCGCCGGATCTCCTTTTTCCTTGCACGCAAGTTTGCAATGCAAGGGCTTGTCGCATACAGCGGCGCCATGTCCCACTCCAGACACGCAGAGCCTCTTCGACAGGTTCCGTTTCTTGATATCGCGTCCATGAGCGCGGGATACGCGATCAAACGTCTGTGCCGTTCTCAGACCGATGATGTTGACGTTGCTGCCGATGTCCAGAAGGATCGTCAGCATCCCACCCACCATGGTCCCACTGTTTGCGGCCAGGGCCAATTCATGGCGTTCTCCGAATATTCCTGGCACTTCAGACAGCGTTGTGCCATGCGTACCCTTGCGACGCCTCTGCTCCAACACCCAGTCGTTCCTCGTCAGAGACGTGAAAGCGTTCATGTATCCGCGGGCTTCCTCCTCCGTAGCGTGGTTCTTGTCGGCCGTGAGATATTCGTCATGCATGTGCGGGTGCGGTGTAGATGCGAGCGGCATGTTCATGCACGTACCCTCGTCAGCGCGCATGCCTATCTGGCCATCTGTGTTCACCATCAACACAGCGTGTAGCATGTCGCGCTCGGGTATCGCACTGATGCCGCTACGTGCGCTCACCAGGCTCTCCGTCCTGCGCTGGCTGCGCGGGCGGATGTCTCGCCAGCATGGCATGTATGCACGTGGAGCTTGAAGCCGCTGTGCGCTCCTCTCGGTGGCTCTCTCCATGCGCCTCAGCCCACATATCAGTGGCCCGCAACGCGGCAGGTGTAGTCGTAGCGCGTGTCCCTGCGTTGTTGGCTGTTTCCGCTACCAATGGCAGAAGCGCATCCATAGCAGGCGCGGTGGCTGCTGTCGCCTGCAACGCATTGGCTGATGAAGCAGGTTGCCCCGCAGGTGTTGTCGCGGCAGCTGCCGTGTCGTTCTGCGGTTGAGCTCTTCGAAGGTCCCTGAGCTCGTTAGCCCCTCGGAGAATTTCTTTGTGACGGCTTGCTGCATCCTGATCTCTGGCAAGGGCATAATCAAACTCAGCTGTGCTTGGACCAACGCCCCTGCAGATAGCGCGGGGTGCCTCAGTTGCGGCACCTTCCAAAGTGCCAGCCAACTGCCTGTCCGCATGAGCGCGTGCCACTCGGCCCCCGCAATGCGCATGGAATATGTGGCCACACTGACGCCTCCAGACCTTATCGCGATGCATGAAGTGATCCAGGCATATGGCAGACCTGTTAAAATCACCGTCGCCGATGACCGGCGGTGTTGCCGATGGCCTGATACGCGCCTGGATCGGTGGAACCGACGATTACTGCATGGATGCTAGCGCGGCCAGGTTGAGCGCAGGTGTCCCTGCTATTCTTGGAGTAGCAGGTTGCCCCGCACGACCCAGCATCCTGTTCGCCTGCCGCTCATGGTTGCGACGCTGGCGGGCCAACTGTATTGAAAGGTTGGCCTGTTGCGCCTCGTGAGTGGCTAGGATCTCTGGGCGCGATTCTCCCATGGATGATGGCACTACCTGGCCAGGGGCCTATTGCGTCACATCTGAAGCCATAGGGGTAGCCAGTATCCATAATGGGACATCTGACCCAGCACACATGACATGTAACCAGAGCCGCGTGTGAACTGAGACTGGTAGAAGTCGTCGGCTGTCGCCCGTACATGCGGCTTTTCCGGCTGCGTTTCCACACGAGGATCCCCCGTCACCTGAGCATGGCAGTCAGGGTATAATGGGCAGTCCGCACGTATGAAAAACGCTGGCACGTATCCGCACCTTCTGGGGTTGTCCGGTGATGGAGTTGGGCCGAGGACATACTCCCAAGGCGGCGTCCAGCTAGCGTTAGGGAGGTCGATGCCATCCCTGCGCGTACTCTGTGCAGCTTCGCGCATTTGCCGGTACCTCCACTGTTGCTGACCAGCCAAACTCTCGGTCCTCTGGGCAGCGTTGTGGTCAGGAAAAGCAGCTTGCCCCGCAAGTGGACGCGGCGATGCGAACGGCGATGTCGCCTGCATAGCCTGGTAGAGCTGTGGGTCCATCCGAATGCTCTGGAGCCTCGCCTGTATGCTGTTGGCGCTCCCAGCACTCTGTGGAGTCCCAAAGGGAGTCGTGGTCCTACTCATAGGTGCAAACGACGCATGTTGCCCTGCAGGTACTGGCAGCTGCTGTGTCTGGGCACGCCACGGATCGTTGGCGCACAGCATGTCGTTGGGAGCAATCGCTCGATGTCATACCAGTCGCGTCCGCAATCTGGGCCTGAATCCATGATCCGTCGGATCCCCCTGCAGGTGCCCCCGCTTGGCACCCTTCTTGCATCAGAAATACCGCAGATAACTCGACCTCCAGGATGGGCGTCGGTTCGGGGCACTTCAAATTGTAGGGGGTCTTTGGAATCAACCAATCCTTCAACGATGATGTATCATTGAAATCCGCACAACTCGTCGAGGGAACGATCACTGCTCATATACTTCTGCGCGTTGTCCAACCGGTACAAGGGATTGATCCACGTGGTCATACATGCACTTATCGTTTGGCAGAATGCCTATGAGCTGGACGATGTAGTCGGAGGAACTCTGCCGTTCCTGCCTGCCGACATAAGAATATCATTTGCTGAACGCCAAATAGCCATATAATCACGAAGCAAGTTTTTCAAACTAGCCATACTTAATACTTCGGAGTCGACGCGCAGGCCGGACTGGACTCTGTTGTCACCAGGTAGATATGGACGAGCATGAACAAACTGTCTGCCTTTTCTCTTGGTGGAGTTTTCGGGGCGGCATGACAGTCCTATGCGATGTATATTCGGGATATTCTATCATTGGGTACCATGCGTGAAATAACAAGGTGCACCTGGAATGGTTAAACCCGTTATCCTCATATACAATGACTCGGGGCACTTTATCCCAGGAGTGCTGTGCCCATTACTTGGGCGTATGAAGTGCGCATCGTGAGTCTCGGTGGCGAACTTGCGCCTCTTGATATGGAGCCTGTTTTTCTGCATGCCAGCGTTGTCAACCATGCCGATCAAATTCAGCACAGCTGGTGCTTGATATGCCCGATGGCGGTCGCTGAGACAGCGCCGGACAGTCTCCAGGTGTCTGGAGCAGTGATGATCACATCCTTCAGGTGGTCACTTGTCGGGCAGCTCCGAGAGCTCCACCCATCCATCGAATTCGTCGAAAGACGGCACTGCTCTCAGAAACCCATCAGAGAGGTAGTTGTTGTGAAATCGTTTGTGGCGTTTAGCGGTAGTGAGCCACTCTGAGCAGCAGCGCTGCTCCTCATAAACCAAATCTGGTCCAATAGCTCCATCTTCTTTGAGGATCCCCGCCCAGTAGCTCTTCTCGGACAGATAGGTGAGAGCCGAGCGCCCACGCAAAATATTGCGTACAACCTGACGCGCGTGAGCGTCATTATCGGCAATGACGACAGTATCCTTGATGTCGAACTTCGCCGCGATGTATCGATCAGACCCGTCATCGATATGGGGGCGATGTGCTGGGCTGATCTTCGTGCGCCTGGCGGTGCTTAGACATCCCCAATGCTGCCTGCACTCAACCGGCATCTCGAGAGTAAGAGCAGGTTGCCCCGCGGAACTCTGCTCTGGCTCATCAGTCCGCCTGCTGATTTGGCCGCTGCCGACGCTACAGGTGCGCGGGCACCTGCCGATGATGAGGCGGCGCCTGCGGATCCTCTTGGAGTCCGAGGGGTGCCCCGAGGGGCACTGATGTCGAAGTCCTGACGCTTCCTTTCGCTGATGTTGTAGTGCTCGTTTGTATTTGGGAGCTGCCCCTGATGCCTTTGATATAGTTTCCAGCGCTCTCTTCTCGGCACCGCGCTTCGATGAAGAAGCATCCCTCGATGGTCCCTGCAGCGTCGGCGTCCAGCCAGTCCTGCGTGTCCGGCCAGGTGTGGGGCCGCGACGTGGCACAGGGTCCTTTGGGGTAGGAGTACTGGCGCCCTGAAAAGCAGCTGATGCGGCGGCCACTGCTTGTCCTCTGGATCGACGTCGGTCAGCAGGTTGCCCCGCAGGTCGCTGTTGCTTGCTATCGCCAGGATTGGGGTAATCTGGGCTTTTCCTCTTCTTCTGTTTAGGCGGTGGCCTGAACTGATCAGGGCCGATGGACTTGCGATTGCTCGAAGAAGTCGAAGATTCAGGCACAATGATAAGTACATATTTCTTTGACTTGGTCTTTGCTTTAGGAGGAGGTGCCTTTGGCGTTGCCCCTGCAGGTACCCATGGCTCATAGCGTATGGGATCTCTGTCAGGGTCGATGTCCACCCCATCAGGCTTTCTTAATACCATATTCCCGATAGTCGCCTTGCCCCTGATGAATATATGTAGTAACGCTAAGACTTTCGTCAACAATAATCTTTACCCAACCTGCAGATCCAACGCGGTAGGCGACTTTTTCCGGGGGAAAGATCCATGTCTTCCGTGGCGATGTGTCCGCGTCGTAAGTGACGTCCGTGACTGTGGAGAGGGCACCGGAGTAGTCCGAGCCGTGCCCTGCAGGGGCCGCTGCCGTGGGGCCCACCGCTTCGGCCATGTCTTCAGCTGCATCATCTTTTTGCGGGTCGTCTACATCTGGTTTGGGCGAAGCAGGTTTCCCGCATCCCAATCGCGGTTGAATATCATTACATAGTGAACAGGTGACCAGTTTTGCCATATCTTCATAGATTGAGATCTTTCTTGGGTTGTAACTTGTTCGTAGTCGTCTTCCGTCAACTGCTCGTCGTCTGGCGTTGCATTCGGATCGGTGCAGTGACCCCGACCATTGCCGTGAGACCAGGCCCACAGAGTCTTGCGGAAGTTGGGGCTCCTTGGTGGGCGCCACATGGGGCAGCCGAGCCCGTGGTCGGCATGCTCGAAGCAAGTGCAAACAAAGCCTCGGTTAAGTTTCCGTTCCTCGATGATGGCCCTCTTCAAGTCACGCTTCATGCGGGCTTCTTGTGTTTTGACAGCCCCCTCCTTTTTGAGCGAACGACTTTGCCTTCGTCATTTCGGTCACCCTGCGAAGAGAATACAGGCGACGAGTCTGGCGCTCAGTCCAAACCTTGTTAAACCTTATTCAACCAGTGTCGCATCGTATCTGGGTCTTTGCAATGACGAGCCAATCCAGCATCCGAGCGGTCAGCAAGGCGCTGTATTTCGTCTTCTGGATATTCTTCGTGGGGTTATTCCCCTTGACGCGGGTGTCCCCGCAGGCGCTCCCTTCTCGGTGGAGCGCCAGGTCCATTGCCCTTCCTTGGGGGGGCCCTCGGGGTCCTCTTATCAGGAGGATGAGGGCGCTGAAGGCCGCTTGAGCGAGCGCCGCTGGAGCGCGGGCGCACGTTCTAGCGAGCCGCTGCGGACCCGACCGCGACGAGCCAGACGCGCGTCATCTCCCCATCCTTTGTCGTCGTCGTCGGCGCGACACTTGCGTATCCAGGCCTGGCGGCTTGCCGATCGCCCCTGGCGACTTAAGGAGCGGTCCGAAGCTGCGAACGCATATTGAAGTCCTTCGTTGTGGCCGACCTCGCACTGGATGCGCCCAGAAAGATCGCCAGCATCTCGCGGGTTTCCCCTCAAAGGGTCATCATCACTCACTTCCATAATTCTCGAGGGGCATGCTGGCACTCAAATATCTGGCAAACATGAAGTTCACAACTGCAACTGAGCTTTCGGCTGGGTCGGCCAAATAGCGACTCCGAGTCAACATGCAGTATGTCCAAATCAGTTTGAGCCACATGTATCGACGGACCTATGCCTCCCCCATCGCCCTGAGGGCATTCGCGGCGAAAGTGTTGTGCGCCATGGCAGATGTCGCGCTCCATTACCGTTGGCATCCCTTGGGTTTCCCCGACGTCACTTTCCTTTTCCTGGTGTGTGCCTGCGATTCCTGCCTGCACCTAGGCACATATCTTCATATTGCAGGCCAGTAAAGGATGCTGGGAATCCCAACGTGCCGATGCCATGAAGTCGCCGCCGTTTACCTTTACCCTTGCCTCGACCCTTGCCCTTTCCCCTGGGTGCCCGTCGGATAGTACGCCGTGCCTTGCGAACTGGCTTCTTCATAAAAGGCCTCCACCTGCGTTTATGCTTCTGGTCAGTATCCTACGAATAACCATTGCGCCTGTTGTTCTTCCGTGAGGTACGCGGGCATATCGGAGTAATCTAGCGCGGTGGCCTTGTCGTCCGAAGACGCGTCGGCGTCGGTGCCAGAGTCGAAGTCGGACTCAGCAGGTTATCCCGCTGAGCCCATTCGGGCAATGGCTTGCGTTGGGGCTGCCGCATCGGGCGGCCCCCGAAACCGGGCCCAGGAGTCTTGCAACTCCGAGGCCGAATCACCATTCAGAGGCAATGGTGTGGTGGTCTCCGTTGGTTGCGGATCGCCATTCCAGACGTTTTCCTGATTTGGCCTCAGCGTGGAAGGTCTCGGCACGGTGACCGTGACTGAATAGACCACCAATATTGCCAAGGGTTATTTCAGCAATGTGGGCATATGACCTCACGCGTTCAAGTAGAGAGTCAAATGGTTGCTGGTCCCTCGGCATGTGATGGTTTAGTGGCTGTTGGAGTTGTCGTGCACGCGACGCCCCCACTCCAAGGGTTCGGAATCAAATAACTGTTAGACTTTGGAAATTGGGGATGTTGAAGCCTGCCGTTTCAGCGTCATAGCGGGCTATCTCGAAGCGCGCCAAAGTCTGGTCGATCCGTTCTCCCGCATGGACTCGGAAGTCAATGAGAGCTGTACCAGAGTTGATTTGGCGTTCCTCTTCTAGGTTCTCGAACTTCGTATTTAAGAGGAAATGATGTAGGTGGCGCCATCGGTATGGCGGCCACCTATGTTCACGCCGAAATTGATAACTGCTGGGGAAACTCTCATGGTTATGGTCCGTGCGAGGCACCCCAAGCCTCGCTGCAAGGCTGCAGCTTGTTGGGGAGGGGGCGTCATGGTGCCTGTGGTCACGTTGATCCAGGCATGCGCCTCGCGAGCGAATTCGCGGAAAACTACTTGACCGGACGGGCCCCAATGGGGGCCGGTCGTTCTTGCGTCGTCTCCGCCACGCACGCGCCCCACCGCGCGCCCGATAGCTACCCATGTGAGCCCCAAGATAGTAATGCCAGTCCGGTGGCATCATAGGTCGTAGTCGGATGTGGTTGGTTGGGGTTTGCGGAGCGCGGTCGTCAGCCTGCGTGGGGGTAGAGGCGGCGCAATGTCGTATCGCACGTTTCCATTCATTATGTCTTCGAGGAAGTTTCCAATTGGAGTGGGTGGGTGGATTTCAGGAGTGTAGTTGAGCAGGGATATAGGACGCGAGTAGGAGGCCTCTGCGTAGGCAGAGGTATCACTGCAAGTGCCCCTGCTATTTTGAGCAGTTAAATACATTCCTCCGCGCGAACCCACTGCACCCTGATGTTCCACCACGTCAGGGGCCCACCAGATAGCGCCGTGGATGGTGAGGAGTAGAACAAGAGCTGACCGCCATAGGCCAGCTCCGCTACCAAGTTTGAAAGGGGTTGGGAGGCCCAACCAGCAGCTTCGCCTCGGGCGAAGCCCAGCTCCAGGTCTGTTGTACCGTAGTAACGATAGTCCCAGTAGTAGGAGGCGAATCATCTCAAGCAATTTTTGCATCGATGGCAAATAGTGCACCTCGCACTGAGGTGTAGTCAGATCTGGGCGGCCCGCCGCTTGAGCCAAGCGGCCGCGGGCGCGCGCTCGCCCCCGCTCACTTGCGTCCCGGGCTCACTCGAAAATCCGTGGCCCCAAAGGGGGGCCCACCGAAGGCCCCGGCGCCGCTGTCCGCATGCGTTCCCCGCCCCCATTTCGGCACAACCCCCGCGCGCTCCATGGGCCCATGGGAAGCTCCACCGAGCGCCCCAGCGCCACCGTCCACATGCGCCCGCTGCGCCCCTCACCCCTCGTCCGCTGCGTGGCCCCATTGGGGGCTCCACCAACCCAGTGCCACAGTCCACATGCGCCCCCGCACACCCATCCCGGCACGCCCCCCGCACGTTTCGCGACCCCACAGGGAGCTCAGCCGAAGGCCCCAGCGCCACCATCCACATGCGCCCCCCGCGCGAATTTCGGCACACCCTCGCGCGTTTCGCGGCCCCATAGGGGGGTCCACCGAAGGCCCCAGCGCCACTGTGCACATGCGTTACCCGCACCCATTTCGGCGCGCCCCATCGCGCGCTTCGTGGCCAAATAGGGAGCTCCACCGAAGGCCCCGATGCCGCCGCCCACTTGCGCCCCCCACGCCCTTTTCGGCACGCCCCTCACGCGTTTCGTGACCCCGCAGAGAGCTTCACCGAAGGCTCCAGTGCCGCCGCCCGCATGCGTCCCCCACGCCGATGTCGGCACCCCCCTCGCACGTTTCGTGGCCCCATAGGGAGCTCAACCGAAGGCCCCGCTGCCGCCGTCTACACGCGTCCGCCGCGCCCATTTTGGCACGCCCGCCGCAGGGTTCGCGGCCCCATATGGGGGCGACACGGGAGAAGGCATTCACAATTGCGGCACGCACAATTGCATATGATTGGGCCCTTCGCCAGGCTGATTCAAAGAACCCCCCCGGGGCTTGGCTCCGGCCCGCCCCGCCGGCCACCCGGAAGACCTGGTTGCAAAAGAATCCCGTCCAGCTGGCTCCAATAAGGCTCCAAATGGACTCCGAGACGGCCAAGATGGCCGCGAAAACGGCCCCAGAGAGTCCAAGATGCCTCCAAGCTCGCCCAAGAAGAATCCAAGCCGGCCCAAGCTGGCCCGAAGACGACGGCAGACGGCCCAAGAGGCCTCCACGACGGCCCGAGAGGCCCCCAAGAGGGCCTCCAGGAAGGCCCGAAGAAACCAAAATGTTTGACGGTGCCTCGGCTTTTCGAAGGATAATTGAATTTACTCCTCTCTGGCCTTCCGACGGCCCGAGACGGCCCAAGAGTCCCCAGAGATTGCCCCAAGATCGCACATGAGGCCTCCGCGATGGCCCCAGAACAGCCCAAGAGGCTCTCGAGACTGCCCCAAGAAGGGCCAATAGGCATCCAAGACCCCAAGATGGCCTCCAAGACGGCCCTGCAGCACTTCAAGAAGACCCAAAGTCGGCCGAGAGAGGATCCCCAAGACGGCTCCCGACGGCGTCGGACGGGCCAGGGGTCCATCAAGACGGCCCAAGATGGCTATAAGATGGTCCATGACGGCCCAAGTGGCCCCCAAGGTCTCCACGACGGTCCAAGAGGCATCCAAGAGGGTCAGGAAGGCCCACATAACCAAAAGCATTGATGCTCCATTGATTTCTTGGAAGAGTTTGGCATGTACACCTTTTCGGTCTCACGACGGCCCGAGACGGCCCAAGAGCACCTCAAGATCGCCTCAAGATCACCCAAGAGGCCTCCAAGATGGCCCCAGAACTGCACGAGAGACCCCTAATGCGCCCCAAAGGGGGCCCCAAGAAGGCCCAAGATGCCTCCAAGACGCCCAAGATTGCCTCCAAAACGGCCCTGGAATCCCCCCCCGAAAGAAAGCTCCAAGTCGGCCCAGGCCCCCAAGACGGCCCCCGACGGCGTCGGCTGGGCCAGGGGGCCACCAAGGCGGCCCAGGATGGCTTCCAGATGGCCAATGGCGGCCCAAGGAGCCCCCAAAAGGTTTCCACGACGGCCCAAGAAGCCTCCATGAGGGCCCGCAGATGCCAAAATGATTGCTTTGCCATTGGATGTGCGTTGATTTTGACATGCGCTCCTCTTCGGCCTTCCGACGGCCCGAGGCGGCCCAAGAGCCCCCAAATATCACCCCAAGATCGCGCATGAGCCCTCCGCGATGGTCCCAACACGGCCCAAGAGGCCCCCTGGGCGGCCCTAAGAGTCATCCAAGACGGCCCAAGAGGCCTGCATACACTCAAGATGGCCTCTAAGACGGCCATGGAGCACCCCGAGCAAGCAAGCAAATGCTGAGTATGAAACGCACATGAGCACATCGCCACTATCACGTGGCATCGCAATACTTGCTGACTGCGACGCGCCACGCCGCGGCCGAAGAAATGGTGTCCCGCTAAAGCGCTGGAAGGGCCTCCACGCCCCCAGCTGCTTCGCAGGCGTGCCCGTAGACTTCCCAGGACCGCGCTGCTCGCGGTCGCCCCCTCTTTCCCTGGGCGGGGGTGGGTGGGCGGGGTGGGGGGGGGGAAGGGCTGGAACACTACGCAACGCACGGCGTCGTCGCCTGGCCCCCCGGCGAGATGACCAATCAAAACAGGCTGTCTACACAGCAGCGCGCTGCTAAGTGGGCGGGCGCCGGCCCCCCGTTGAAGCACAGTGTCGTTCGAGACTCTGCTGATGTATGAATGGGGAATGCGCAAAAACTTGCGCAGGCATCGCGCCTGGAACGCGTCCGAACGACACAGCTCGTGCTTGTTAAGATACGAAGTGCGCAGACAGTCCAACGGCTTACTGAAAACGCAAGAACCCAACATCTGAATCTTCTTCTGTTGCGCAGCGAGAGTGGTATGGCTCCATGCCCCGGCCAATTCGTCAAATTCTGCCCCTGCAGCTCCTAGACGGCGCGACAGCTCTGAGCCGATTTTGCCGCCGTCGCAAATCAAACTGCCAACATGCACCATGAATTCTTTCTGCGTGGAGAATGAGCGCGCGGGCCCCTACAGCCAAGGCCTCTAACTTGCGCCAATTAAACTGTAAACCGCACTGCTGCCCCATGCGTTGCACGGCATGCATGTGCGCCTCGGCTGATGCGCCAGAGGTGGCTAGCAAAATTGCGTCGCTTGCGCATGCAAGTTCATTCACATTCATGCTCTTATTCGGATAAGGATCGGCCTCTCTTTTTGCATCGCGCAACAGAGCGGTCATCTATATTGCGAACAAGAATGGAGAGAGCGGACGTCCCTGACTGATGCCGAATGCTTGTGGATGCTCCACCGATGCTTTTCCCGGCGTCGCGGACAGAAAAGGCGCGATCTGCGCGCGCGGCGCGCGCGACTTGTACGAAGTGGCTGGGGGCGCCGAACCGCTCCAATGAAAGGCGCAACGCACCGGGCGAAACGCAATCAAATGCCTTCGCCCAGCCCAGAGCCCAATACTAGGCGCCCGCTTTTCTCTGCCCATGTACGTTCAAGCAAGCGCCGAAAGAGGGAGATCTCGCCCGCTGTCCCGCGCTTGCTCTTGAAGCCGAACTGGGTGCTCCGAACTCTCTGTTCAGCGCCGGCTGCTTTCGAGCGTCTCAAAAGATTTGTAGAGAACATCTCAAATCCAATCGAAAGCAAGCTTATTGGATGATAATTTTCACAGCTTGCAACGTCGCCCTTTTTGAATATAGCTGCGACGAGCGCCTTGCGCCAGGCGTCAGGAACCACGCGCTCGCCCCGACACAGGTGGCACGGCGACAAGGCTCCCCCTGCAGGCAGGGGCCCCTGGATTGCAAATCGATTCTCAGAACTCGCCTGGAACTCCATCTGCGCGTGGCCTTTTCCCCTCTTCAGTTTGACAGCCGCTGCCAACGCCTCGTCCTCGGAGATGGGATCACACGACGCAGGTAAAGTAGGACCCAAGCTGTCTGTGCAATCAGCGGCTGAAGTCGGCCGAACGGCCCATTGGCCTTGGGCGAAGTACTGTGCCATAGTGTCGGCGCGCTGGTCCGTGTCCACGATCTCCCCGCTCGAGCTCGCGAGCCGGCCGTGCTTCGAGGCTGCGCCTTTCCGAAGCTGCCGGATCGGCGCCCACTCCCCCGTGGCGAGGCTGCTCTCCGACCACTGCGACCTATCTGACTTCGCAGATGCCCGGGCCTGCCTGGCGAGCTCGCACTCCTCTTCATGCGACCCTTGCTCACGAGCGGCGCTGCGCTTCTCGATGGGCGCAAGAGCGCCCGGCGAAATCCAAGGCCTCCTGGGCAGAAGCTTCGCGCCAGGGAGTGCGCGGTCGGCGGCGAAACAGAATGCTTGCGCCATCCGTTCGTTCAAAGACTGGGCGGACTCGACCACGGCATCGTCGCTCTCCGAGCCCATCTGCTCGCAAAAGGCTTCGGCAACTCATTTCGCGGCGCTCGGGCCCCGCAGAACAGACTGACATGTCCGTCTCTTGTCAGCCCTCGGCCCTGTCCAGGGGATGTCGATCAGGGCGCGGGCTTGCACGGGGAAGTGGTGCGACGCCAACGCTGCGGCGCGGTCGCTCCAAGCGCGTTGCACCGAACCTTTCCGCTCCGCGCTGATGAGAAATAAATCTAATTGGCCGAAATGTTGCTTTGTTGGGGGGTCTGCCGGAGATAGGCCGATGTCATGATAAGGGAACCGTCTTTCCGCCGGCTGGTCGAAGAGCGCGTTTGCAACAGTCAGGCCACGAGAAGTACATGGCTCGACCAAGAAAGAACGGTTCGAAGATGGGTTGTGCTGCGCACGAGGGTTGCCGAGTATGCGCGCGCCCAAAACTTTTTCCTCCCCGGGGCGCCGCACGCGAAGCCTCGTGTTGAAATCGCCACATGCCAAAACAGACCCATGATAAGATAACGACCCGAGAAATGTGTTCAGCTGTTGAAAGAAAGCCTGCCTCCCCGTCGGCGGCTTCCCGCTTTGGGGGGCGCGAGCGCTGCGCAAAACAATATTGCCACCAACGACTCTCGACGTCAGAGAAGCCATCCTCGCCTGCCGTCTCGTTAACGTCGTCGGTCGACGCCTCCGAGAAGATCAGCAGGAAGCCCTCCTCGGTGACCGTGTGCTCCAATTTTGGTTTGCGTGTCTCATGGAGGTAAAGTAAGTTAATCCCGCATGATGTCACATGCACCTGGAGCTCGACAAACTTGGCCCCAATAGAAGCCCCCACGTTCCACGTCCCAAGTTGCAGAGAGGCGCTGGCAACTGAGAGCGGCCCTCCTCGGAAAACATATGCCTCGATGCTGGCGTTCGCGCTCGGCCTGGGCGCGCCCGCAATGCCTTCGCCAGCGGGCGGTGCGCCAGAGCCCATGCAGCGTTGAATCAAACGATGTGGGTTTATACATGCAGTGGCGCCGACTGCGGGTGAAGCTGCGGGTGAAACTGCGCTCGTGCGCGGTGTCTCCTATTGCGGCCCCCCCCCCCCCCTTGTAGCCGCCTTTCGCCTGTCCCTTCATGCCCGCCATCGCGCGGGAGACGATGTCCGTGCTCCTCTTGGCCAGGTATTTGATCTTCGGATGTTCGTGGAGTGCAGCCCGCGTGGCCCATGGCCCATGCCGCCGGCCACTCGCAGTGCACCTTGTCGGTGAGGGCGCTCGCCGTCAGCGCGTGCTCTCCGCCCGCCGCGACTACGCAGGGCGCCTCGTCTGTGATCGAGATCGTGCAGGGTGCCGCCCAGTCCGTCTTCAGGAGGCGTTTGAAGCCAAAGCAAAAGCTTCGCGCTGCTCTCTCGGTGGCAGGGCGGCCCTGACTCGCCCATGTCTGCTTGTCTCCGCTCCTGGGCCCAGCTCCACGGAGAAGCTCAACCGCCTGATCTCGATCCGAGGGGGTGCCGAACTCCGCGAAGACGACGCCGCCGCAGGCGCCCGCCCCATAGACCTTTACGGGGGGGGGGGGGGGGCCGGAGAGACCAGCTTCTCCCCCGGCCACTTCGACGCCTGAGAGAGATTCGGAAGCCCATTCAAATTCTCGACCGCGGCCGTGATCATGCGCGTGTCTGTGATTGCCTGCTGCTGCGAGCCTGCGTGCCCGACCCCCCGGGCAGGCTCCTGTTTCATGAAGTCCGAAATGCACTCCTTGATCATGGTCTCGATGTCTCCAGTCGAGGGGCGCGCATGCTTCGACAACTCCTCGCACAAGTGCCCCCGCTTGTCCACGCGGACCTCAGTGGTCAGCATGCTCGCTTCGACGTCCGAAAGACGGCTCGAGAGTGTCTCGCCCATCGTGGTCACTTCGAAGTCCAGCTTCTCGAAGTCCTGCCGGAGACGCTCCACAATCGAGGTCATGGGGGCAAGCTGCTCTGCCAATTGTTCCTTCAAGAGGGCCGCGACTCCTACCATGGTCACTGGCTCAACTCCTAGCCCGGACGCGGCGGCAGCGGCAAAGTTTGGCTGCCGGAAGGGAGGGCCGCTCCCTCGATCGTCTCTTCCTCGTCTGCTGGCATCTGCATGTAACCGTCCCCCTCCTCTCGTTCTTCTCGTTTCTCCCCCTCTTGTCCCAGTAGTGGTGCGAACGGTGAGTCTGGGCCATGACCGACGCGAGCCTTCTTGTCCCCCCACTGCATCTTCTCCCACGGATTGCCTGTCGGCAGGTCGCGAACTGGGGTGCCAGCCCTACGGGTGGCCCTTGGTCCCTGCGGAGAGGTCTGGGGCATCGCAGCCTCCAGCTCCTTCTCGAGGTTCATCGGAGAGCGGCTGCCAGACATCGTGGCAGTGGCGTTAACAAATAATGCGAAAAATGGCGTTAACAAATCGCGCGAAAAATCTTGAGCCAAATCGGCCCAGAGAGGCCCCAAGAAGGCTCCAAATCGGCCCAGAAAGGCCCCGAAGACGGCTTCCGACCGGCCACGAATGCGCTAAGACTGCCAAAGAGACCCCCGAGAACCCCCAACGTTTCCCAAGAGGCCCACGGAGGCCCCCAAGATACCTCCAAGAGGCCCCCAGGAAGCTCCCAGGATGCCCCAAGAGTGCCCCCAGAGGCTCCCAAGATGCCCCCTCTTCCTGATCCTCCTCCTCCTGATCTCCCCCGCCATCCTCCCCCGAATGTTCCCCGAATGGTTTCCACAGCGGCTGGGGGAACACATGCTCCGGTAACTTGGCAGACCTCTTGTCGCAGCGCTTGGCCACATGGGCAACTCCATAAGGCAGGGGGCGGCGGTGATTCGCCGCAAACGTCTTCGATATATATATATATATATATATATACATGTGTATGTATGTATGTATGTATGTTTGTATGTATATATACACATATATGTACATATATGTATATATGTGTACATTTATATATGTGCATGCGAAAATATATACATGTTGTAAAACTATGTTTTGAAGAAAACAAAATTCAGCCCTCCATCCGTGAAGGTGTCGTGACACATTTCAATGTTTGCCGTCAAACTAGCGGTAACATCAAACGAGAGACGATGTATTCAAAAGAGCCACCGTCTACCCGTGTAACTGTTGCACGCTTTGGAACTTCGGGCTGTCACTCTAAATTGTGTCCCCAGCGGGAACCGCATTTTGAAACCGAGCTTGCTTGCCTTCATCCTTGCAGCTGTCAGGGGCTTTGAAAACGAATGCGCGCATTGTTGAGGCGAGAATGGCATTTTCGAGCCACCTGCCCTCCATCATGGGAGCTGCTGGAAGCTCTAGAAAAGATGCGCCCGGCACTCAGGCGAGAGCGGCATGTCTACGCACGAACCGGCCCTCAACGCTTGGAACTGACGGACAATTATAACGCGAAAGTACTCGGTGCGAAGGCGAGTGCATCAAATTGAAAATCACCAGCCCTCCATACTTGCAAATGCTGGGAACTTCTGAAAAGAATGCGCGCGGCGTCAATGAGAGAGTCGCATTTTCACAGCCAGAATCCCTCCGTTCTTTTACCTGCTGGCGAATCTCCAGCTTCGAGATAATAGATTGCAAGGCTGCCTCAGGCGAACCGCCTGGCCCGTCCACGGGCGCGGCTGGTGGTGCGACAGGGGGGGAACTGTCAGCAAGGGTGAAGGCTGGAGGAGCAGGAGGAGTAGGATGCATGAGTGATGCCGTAGTTTATTAGGGGCGGCCTTGGGGGGTCTGCTGGTTGTTAGGGAGTCACTGCGCTGCGCTGGCCCCGGGGAATCTTTTTATAGTCTGCAGAGTTATGTGGCTGATGCGGCGGAGGACTGGGAGGGGGGGAAGGAGGAAGAGGATGATTATGCACCGTTTTCTGCTCTCTGCACCCTCGTCGTTCTTCCCCCAGAGACGCGCGAGAAGGAAGGTAGATGCACGACTATGACGAGGCACCCACAAGCCCCTTGCGGCTGGAACTGCCGCCCAGGGTGCATCCCGACCCCTGATGTCGCCTCCTCATCCTCTTCATCCCTCATTTTGCCCTCTCCCCCTTTCCCTCAGCAGTGGGCCTGGTCGACCCACGTTTCCCGATGGAGGTGCGTGGGCGCATTGGGGGCACGCTGCGGGGAAGGGCCCCCCAATCCGTCGACAGCTAGGTGGCATGGCTTCCCCGAGAGGGGGGGCGAGCTTTGGCGTGACTCCAAGGGTCAGAAGCTGCGTATCACTCGTGCCCGGAAGAGTCTGTCTAGCTTATCGGGGGCGGGCGGCAGCCTGCTCATAGGTTATCGTACAAGTTCCCCCTGCTAGTTTAGGGCCACCAGGATGCCCGCCCGAGGTAGGAGACGACGAGGAGGCACCATAAGACGAAGGCTGTCCCAGACATCCGTCGAGCTCGTCCAGCACTTCGTCCACATCGTGGCGAAGATTCGTCGGCTTGATCAGCTTGATGCCGTTCACTCCAAGGAACTCGACTTGGACTCGGACCCCTTGATGTCCGCGCGCTCTGCCCACGTGTCCGTTGAGCCCGCTGGACGCCAGACCATGGGCAATGACCAGCTCACCAGCCTCGAACACAACGCCGGGAGGAGTTGCAATGGGTAGCACCGCACACTCAGGAGCGGGAGGCGCGGCGAACAGCTTAGCGTCCACTTTCGGCGTGTCGGAATCACAGGGCCTAGAATGGAACGCCTGCAGTTGGCCTTCCAAGTCCTGCCGGAGCTCGAGGAGGTCGTGGCGCAGCGAGCGGTCCAGAGCAGTCAAAGCCGGAGTGAGACTCGTCATAAGATCCTCCACGACGGTGAGCTTAAATGCATCCAGCGCTGTGTCCACGGTAGTCGGAAGCGCCTTCTCCAGCGCTTTCAGATGCTCTTGTAGCTTCTCCTGCACAAGAGATTCCCTATCCGCGAAAGACGTAAAGCCCAGTGCCTTCAGCTTGGAGGGACGACGCAGGTCCAAGGAGTCGTTGACAGCTCTGCCCAAGCTCTTTGTCAAGCCAGCGATACGAGCGTCGAATTCAGCAAGTGCGCTCGCAGGAGGCTCTGGGAAGGGAATCTGCGCCGTCTCTCCCAACCTTTTTTGCAACAGTGCAATGGTAGAACTCTGTGAATCGATGAGAGATTGAGCAGCCGAAAGCTGTTGCCGCAGTGCTTCCTCCGACCGCACGGGGGTAAACGCAGGTGCAACAGAGCTGAAGCCTCCAGCAGCAGCGTCAAATTGAAGCAATTCATTCAAGTAAATTGGCACTCGATTGTAATAAGCCCTCTCAGGGAGAAGGTCTGCCAAGCACAGCGTGAAAGTCTCCTCCACACAGTCATAGAATTCCAAGCTCTCCTCATTCCGCGGTGCCCTCCGACGAGGCCGCCCCGCACGTCTCCAGAAAGAAGGGATGCACGATAAGAAATTCGCATGCTTCGCCTGGTTCGCAGCAGCGTTGAGGCGCCGCAGAAACCGCACCAGCCACAGGAACGAGATCGAGTTGATAGCGTGCAAGGTCGCCGCGAACTCACACCCGTTTAGGCGGACCAGGATGAAGTGCAACGTGATCTGCGCACACACGAGGAAGCAGCGGGCGCCGAGCGACAGGACAGCAGCAGCACCGCGGAAGAGCGAGGCAGGGCCCACCATCTTCTCAGGATCGAGCCAAGATGGAAGGCATCATGAACAGCGGGCAGGCGAATTGGCGCAACCAATGGCAAGCCTGGCTTGAGCCAAAATGGCTACGGAAGTGTCAAAAGCTGTGTATATATGTACGTAGGTCTCGATACACACATAAACATATACATGTATATGTATGTACGTACATACATACATACGTGAGTACATACATACATGCATACATAAACCTATACACGTACATGCATACATGCATACATGCACCCATACATACACACGTACGTATATACACTCATCAGAGTGAGGGGGCCGAACGGTCAATCATTGTCCCTGGGTGCGTGGCTGAATACGGCATTCGTGGTAAGAATTCTGCTTGTTGCGTTGTCGTCGTCGTTGTTGTTGATGTTGTTGTTGAGTGTTAATTACCAAACAATTATGATTGATGGACCCCCCAAGCGCTTTGACGCTCAAGCCTCGGCGCCCGCTACATTTCCATTGACAACGAGGCTCACGTTCGAGCGTTTCGGGGGGGCGCCAAACCTTCCCGATCAAGACTTCCTCCTTTTTTTACTCAGGGCTGGTGCTCTTCGCCGCCAAAAGCCGCCGACCCAACAAAACCAACGCTACCGCTCGAGACTTCCTCCAGTTTTACCTTGGACTGGCGTTCTAGTCTTTCTCGCATCAGCGCCACCAACAGCAACAGCAACGCTCCCGCTCGAGGCGTCCTCCCTTTTTTACTCAAGGCAGTGCTCCTCCTTGCCGCCGAAAGCCGCCGTCCCGACAAAACCCGCGCTCCCGCCCGAGATTTCCGCCCGTTTTGCGCTGGATACTCTGATTTGAATTGGCGCCGCTCCCAGCAAAAACAACGCTACCGCTCGAGGTTTCCTCCCTTTTTCCTCATGACGGTGCTGTTCCTCGCCGCCGACAGCCCCCGTCCAAACAAAACCACGGTTCCTGCTCGAGACTTCCTCCCTTCTGCTCAAGGCGGTGTTCCTCCGCGCCGCCGACAACCGGCGTCCCAGCAAAACCAGCGCACCCGTTCGAAACTTCGTTTTGTGATACGCTGGACTGGCGCCCTACTCTCGTCAGCATCGGCGCCGCACCCTGCAACAACAGCGGCCCTGCTCGAGACGTCCTCCCTTTCTATTCAGGACCAGGTCCTTGCCTCGCCGCCGACAGCCCCCATCCACACCAAGGCCATCCTGTCGCTCGATACTTCCTTGCACTTTACCCTTGGCTGGGTTTCCACTGGCGGTCTCGCATCGGCGCAGGGAGGCGCAGGCATGCGTTTTCGAGGCGGGGCATGCAACAATTCCTCGGAGGAGGTGTTTGCAAGACCTCATTGGGCGGGATCTATGGAAATGTTCATAAGGGAACCCGCTATAGAACATGAGTCCCCAATGATGGGGATGGTTATCATGATGTTTGCGTGCTTCGTGTGTAAACATCGCGCACGAGGGTGGCCTTACTGCTGAATGTTAATTGCTGAACAATTGTTATTATTGGACCCCTTACAGGCGCCCTGGCGCTCTCGCCTCGGCGCCGGCTGCATTCTCATTGACAACGAGGCTCGCTCTCAAGCGGTTTGGGGGGCCGCCAAAAACGGCCCCCCCCAACAACAACAACAACAACACCAACAACAACAACAACAACCACAACAACAACAACAACAACACCAACAACAACAACAACTACAACAACAACAACAATCTTTTTAAGAATGTTCGCCCTTACCTGCTCGAGTGTCCAATAACGCGTATTTCCCAAACCCTCGATACCCGCCCTCTTCGTTTTCGGTCGAACCCCTTTTGGGAGGTATACCTTTCCCTGCAGGCCGGGCCCCGGCAAGCGGCGGGGCGGCCGCGGACCGTCGGCCTGGCCAGCGGCAGCGCTGATCGGCAGAGGCCGCGAACCGTCGACCCGACCCCAAGAGGGACGGACAGGGGACCGACCACGACGACGACAACGACGACGACGACGACGACGACGTCGAAGACGACGGCGACGACGACGAGCGAAAGCGAGAGCGAGAGAGAACGACAGCAGGGCCACGAAGGGCACGAAGTAGGCCACGAAGGGCGACAGCGGGGACACGAAGGGAATGCGTATGGGGCCACGAAGAGTGCGAACGAGCGGGGGCCACGAAGTGCAGATAATGCGGGGCCACAGAAGGCAACTATGGGGCCACTGAGGGTAGCAACTGGGCCACGTAGGACAATGAGGGGGACACAAATGGCGACAGCGGGGCCACGAAGGGCATGCACATGGGGCCACAAGGGGCGCGACGCCTGGGTGCCTGGGTGTCGGGAGCGCGGCACGTGGGCAAATTGCGCGAAATTCCAACGCAAGGCGATTCTTCAGTAAGTTGCAAGCAAGTCTCCAGCGAGAGCGCGACTCCAGAGCTCCGGGAGAGCGATTCCTGAATAAATTGCAAGGAAGTCCCAAGCGAGAGCGCGATTCCTGAATAACATGCGAGGAAGTCTCGGGCGGGAGCGGGGGTCCTGCCTAATTTGTAAGGAAGTCTAAGGCGGGAGCCGTTGTTGTTGTAACCCGGGGGCCAAGGGCCCAGATTGAGCAGGAAGACTTTCCCTGTCAAAAAACAGGGTGCGAGCGTCGAGGGGCACACTTTGATTAAGAAAAAACAACATGCACCCGTGAGGGGGGATCAACAATCATTATTCTTCAGAAATGAAAATTCAACAACAACAACAACCACCACAACAACAACAATCATTTTACCCGAACGCTCAGTGTTCTCCCCAGTGCCAGGGTTTTCATGCGACGCCAGCCAATACCCCCACTTCGTGGGGGGGCAATGCAAGCTCTACCAAACATCCACACGACTCTCGGGAACCACCCACACCCAGCTTCCCGCCCTATGACGTCAGGACACTTCACTTCGTGGCGCGCGGACGATCGTGGATACTACACTGGCGTGGAGTACACACCCGCAGAGGTTGATCACTTGTTTGGGCCCCGCATGTGCCCCGCATGGTGCATTTGTTGCGTATGACATACATAGTACAGAGAGACAGAGAAAGAGAGAGAGAGGAAGACAGAGAGCCAGTGGAGAGAGAGATAGAAAGAGATTCGTCACATGTGTGAGGCAACCTGAGAAGATGTGGTACACGGTACACGTGAGATGGTACGCAGTGCCAAGATAGTTGGTCACATTTTTGAGGCAAATTCCTGGGAAGGCGATTACACAAGTAGATGTGTTACGTATGATAGATATGAAGCAGAGAAAGAGCGAGAGACAGAGAGAAGGAGAGAGAGGAGTCGGTCACATCTTTAGGGCAACTTCCTGAGGGATGTGGGAGGACACAAGAGAGAAGGTATCGTTGTCCCGATGGTTGTCTCGATGGTTGCCCCGATGGTTGTCCTGATGGTTATGGTTGTCCCGATCGTTATCCCGATGCTTGTCCAAATGGTTGTCCCGATGGTTGTCCCGATGGTTGTCCCGATGGCTGTCCCGCTGCGATGCAATGTTGTCTGTTGTCTGTTGCAGAAGGTCGAAGCACCTGAAAAGGTTCCTCGCAAAGGCCCTTTTAACAGAAATGTTTAAAATCTGGTGGGTTTCCTAGGAATCCGCAAGAGCGCGCGGAAGGACATTTTGACAATTTTTTCTGAGAAAACCATTGGGTTTTTGATGTTTTTATGTTAAAATCGTTACGAAACCTAAGGTTTTGGAAGGATTTCGTCTTGCGCGCACGAATGTCCACTTTACCTTATTTTTTGCAAGGGATTCTTGCAATTTGATCAAGTAAAAACAAGAATTTTCATTTTCTATTGTTTTTTGCAAGGGAAAACGAGCGTCAACAAAAAACCGGATCCGGAGCTCATCCACTTTTCTGAAGCTTTCGCGAAAAAATGATGAAAATGTAGCTGCGGCCTAGGCGCGGCGCAGAGGTCGCGCACCAGGGGTCCCAACAATAATAATTCTTTAGAAGGAATAATGTTCAACAACAACAATCATTTAGACTGGGGACACTCCGTTCTCACCAGTGCCAGGGTTTTCATAGGAGGCGGGCAATACCCCCACTTTGTGGGGGGGCCGGTTCAAGCTCTACCAAATTTCCAAACGACTCTTCGCCACCACCCACACCCAGCTTCCCGCCCTATGACGTTCGGACACTTCACTTCGTGGCATGCGGACGACCGTGGCTACTATTCAGGGCCCCGCGGCCGACGACGACGGCGTGCGCGCGCGAAGAAAAAACGAATGTGTCCCGCATGGTATTATTTGACAGGGATGATGGCCCTGGCAGGTGCGCAACCGTTGTCGCAGAAGTTCGAAAAAGTTGCTCGCAAAAGCCCGTTTGACAGAAATGTTTAAAAAGTGTTGGGTTTCCTACGAATCCGCAAGAGCGCGCGGGATGAGATTTTGACAATTTTTTGTTGAAAAACCATTGGTTTTTTGATGTTTTTATGTTAAAATCGCTGCGAACACTAAGGTTTTGGAAGGATTTCGTCTTGCGCGCGCGAATGTCCACTTTACCTTATTTTTTGCAAGGGATTCTTGAAATTTGATTATATTAGAACAAGAAATGTCATTTTCTATTGTTTTTTGCAAGGGAAAGCGGATTACAACAAAACAACCGGATCCTGTACACACCCTCTTTTCTGAGGCTTCCTCACGAAAATGATGAAAATGTAGCTGCGGCCTAGGCGGCGCAGGGGGGGCGCGCACCAGGGGGCCCAACAATAATTATTCTTTAGAATAAATAATGTTCAACAACAATTACTAGCACGTGGGGACACTCCGTTCTCACCAGTGCCAGGGTTTTCATAGGAGGCGGGCAATACCCCCACTTTGTGGGGGGGCCGGTTCAAGCTCTACCAAATTTCCAAACGACTCTTCGCCACCACCCACACCCAGCTTCCCGCCCTATGACGTTCGGACACTTCACTTCGTGGCATGCGGACGACCGTGGCTACTATTCAGGGCCCCGCGGCCGACGACGACGGCGTGCGCGCGCGAAGAAAAAACGAATGTGTCCCGCATGGTATTATTTGACAGGGATGATGGCCCTGGCAGGTGCGCAACCGTTGTTGCAGAAGTTCGAAAAAGTTGCTCGCAAAAGCCCGTTTGACAGAAATGATTAAAAAGTGTTGGGTTTCCTACGAATCCGCAAGAGCGCGCGGGATGAAATTTTGACATTTTTTATTGAAAAACCATTGTTTTTTTTTTAAAAAATGTTTTTATGTTAAAATCGTTACGAAAACTAAGGTTTTGGAAGGATTTCGTCTTGCGCGCGCGAATGTCCACTTTACCTTATTTTTTGCAAGGGATTCTTGAAGTTTGGTTATGTTAGAACAAGAAATGTCCACTTTAGCTTATTTTTTGCAAGGGAAAACCGATCGTAACAACACAACCGGATCCGGACCAACCCGTTTTGCCTGAGACTTCCTTACGAAAATGATGAAAATGAGGCTGCGGCCTAGGCGCGGCGGGGGGGTCGTGCACCAGGGGCCCCAACAATAATTATTCTTTAGAAGTAATAATGTTCAACAACAACAACAACACCAATCAGTTTAAGACTGTTCGCCTTTGTATGCTCGAGTGTCCACGAACGCGAATTTCCCAAACCCTCGATACCCGCCCTACTCGTCTTCGATCGAACCCCTTTTGGGGGGTATACCTTTCTTCCCTGCAGGCTGGGCCCCGGCAAGCGGCGGGGCGGCCGCGGACCGTCGGCCTGGCCAGCGGCAGCGCTGATCGGCTGGGCGGCTGCGGACAGTCGACCCGGCCCCAAGAGGGACGGAAAGGGGACCGACCACGACGATGACGACGACGACGACGTCGAAGACGACGGCGACGACGGCGACGACGAGCGAAAGCGAGAGCGAGAGAGAACGAACGACAGCAGGGCCACGAAGGGCACGAAGTAGACCACGAAGGGCGACAGCGGGGACACGAAGGGAATGCGTATGGGGCCACGAAGAGTGCGAACGAGCGGGGGCCACGAAGTGCAGATACTGCGGGGCCACAGAAGGCAACTATGGGGCCACTGAGGGTAGCAACTGGGCCACGTAGGACAATGAGGGGGACACAAATGGCGACAGCGGGGCCACGAAGGGCATGCACATGGGGCCACAAGGGGCGCGACGCCTGGGTGCCTGGGTGTCGGGAGCGCGGCACGTGGGCAAATTGCGCGAAATTCCAACGCAAGGCGATTCTTCAGTAAGTTGCAAGCAAGTCTCCAGCGAGAGCGCGACTCCATAGCTCCGGGAGAGCGATTCCAACATAAATCGCAAGGAAGTCCCAAGCGAGAGCGCGACTCCTGAATAACATGCGAGAAGTCTCGGGCGGGAGCGGGGCTCCTGCCTAAATTGTAAGGAAGTCTCAAGCGGGAGCCGTTGTTGTTGTAATCTGGGGGCCAGGGGCCCAGTTTGAGCAGGAAGACTTTCCCTGTCAAAAAACAGGGTGCGAGCGTCGAGGGGCACACTTTGATTAAGAAAAAACACTATGCACCGGTGGGGGGATCAACAATCATTATTCTTCAGAAATGAAAATTCAACAACAACAACAGCAACAACAGCAACAACAAAGGCAACAGCAACAGCAACAGCAACAGCAACACCAACAACAACAACAACAACAACAACAACGACAACGCCCCCGTTCGAAACATTCTCCTTTTTTACTCAGGGCCGGCGCTCTCGCTCGCCGCCGAAAGCAGCGGCGCGCCTCGACAAAACCAGCGCTCCCGCTCGAGATTTCTTCTCGTTTGACCTTGGACAAGCGCGCTACTCTTTCTCTCATCGGCGCCGCCCCCCCCCCAGCAACAACAGCGTTCCCGCCCGAGACGTCTTCCCTTTTTTACTCAAGGCGGCGCTGTTGCTCGCCGCCGACAACCCCCGACCCGACAAAACCAGCGCTCCCGCCCGAGACTTCCGCCCGTTTTGCGCTGGACTGGCGCCCTTTTTTCTCCTCCTCCTATTCCTCCCCCTCGTCCTTGTCCTCGTCCTCCTCCACCACCTCGTCCTCGTCCTCGTCCTCGTCCACGTCCTCGTCCTCCTCCACGTCCTCCTTCCTCCTCCACCTTTCCCTCCTCTTCCTCCCTCTTCCCTCCTCCACCGCTTCGTCTTCCGAGCCCTCAGCGTCAGGCTCCTATATGCCGCCACGCTGGTTCCTCCTCCTTCTTTTTCCTCCTTTTCCTCCTCCTCCTCCTCCTCCTCCTCCTCCTCCTCCTCCTCCTCCTCCTCCTCCTCCTCCCCGCTCCTCCCCCTCACTCTCTCTCTTCCTCCCTCTTCCTCCATTCGCCCACTCCTCTTCTCCCTCCTCCCTATCCCGCCCCTCTTTCCTCCCCCCTCCTCCCTCCTCTCCCCCCCTCCTTTCCCTTTTCGCTCCCCTTGTTTCCTCCCTCCGCATGCCCCCCCCCGCCCTCCCTCCTGCCTCCCCCTTTCCGTCCTCCCTCGTCGCCCCCGCTTGGCACTTCCTCGCCTGTTACTCGAGGCAGGGGCCCTCGTTTCGGCGTCGCCTCTGGGGGGGCTTCCAAGAGTCCCCGTTGAAACTCAATCACTAAATAACTATACTTTTTGAAAAGCGTCGATAATATGGAGGATAAGGAAAGAAGGCGGACGGATGACTTCCAGGGGCTCCAAGGATCGATGGGGGTGGCATCAGGGGCCCCTTGAACGGGCGCGGGGGGGCAGGTGGGGGGCGCGAGCGCGGGGGCGGCAGCGCATGGGGGCACGAACGTTCAGGGCCGCGCGCCGAGGCCGCAGGATGGTGGCGCAACAGTTCGAACGCGGAGTAAACCTAGTCCTCGACGGTACTGCTACTACAACTGCTCCTCCTTCCCCCCCCCCCTCCTCCTCCTCCTCCACCCTCCATCCTCCTCCTCCTCCTCCTCCTCCTCCTCCTCCTCCTCTCCCTCTTCCTCTCCCTCATCTTCCCTCCCCTCCTCGTCCTCTTCCTCCTCCTCCGAGATGCGAGGCGCGCGCGAGGCGATTGCGATGGCGATGTGCCGTCCGAGCTGTGGATGTCGAGGTCCCTCGGAAGAGATGGTGGCGATGCTTTCTTGGGCGGGAGATACCGGCGAAAGAATGTCGGACCCGCGTGCCGGAAAATCCCTTATACTGGGGCGTGATATTCAGAGGGATGATGTGACAGGTGGAAGCATGGCGCATGATGGTAACATGGCTATTGTTGATGTTGTTGGATGATAACTACCCAGCAATAATCCCACCAGCCCTCTGGGCGCAGGTGGTCTAAGGCGTTTCCCTTTCCAACCTCCTGCCTTTCCCTGCTCGGGAGGTTTACCTCCCCCTCCTCCTCCCTGCGCTTGGACGGGGGGGGGGGGGGGGGGGACGGGCCCATAGCAGCGTCCAAGATGGCCCAAGATGGCTCCAAGAGGGCCTCCGAGAGCGCAAGATGGCCTCCAAGATGGCCCAGGATAGCGGTAGACGGGTCAAGATAGCCTCCGACACGCGTCCACGAGGCCCCAAAACGGCCCCAAGACGGTTTCAAGTGCCCTCCGAAGCCTCCAAGGACCCCAATGTGTTTTGCCTTCTCGCTTTTTCGCATCCGAAGGGCTCTTGAAGCCTCAAGATGGCCCCAAAATGGCCCAAGACAGCCCCAAGAGGGGCCCAAGAGAGCCCCAAGACTGCCCCGAGAGCGCCCACGAGCGCTCCAACAGCGGGCCAAGAGGGTCCCAAGACGGCATTTTTGAGCCTCCGAAAAAGGGGGGGGGCAAGAATTGCCCCCCCTCCCGCCCCCCCCTCTTTAGCCATAAGGACCAAGACGGCCTCGAGAGGCCTCCCATACCCCCCCCAAAGAACCCCAGGAGGGCTCCAAGACCCTCCAAAAGAGACCCAAGAGGGCCCCCAACAGGCCCCAAGAGGACCCCAATAGCGCCGTAAGATGGCGCCACAGTGGCATTACGAGTCATCGAAGCACCCCTCACCACAACATATCCCCAAAGCCCGACTTCTCGTTCTCCTTGTCATCGTCCGTTCCTTCCTTGCCTGTTGCCTACCGCCGCCCTGCCTCTCTTCATCCTCCTCGCGCCGCGTTCCTCCTGTTCCTCCTGGTCCTCCTCCTCCTCTTTCCTCTCCTCCTTAGCTGTGTTTCCTTCTCCTCCTCCTCCTCCTTTTCCTCCTCCTCCCCCTCCTCTTCCTCCTCCTCCTCCTCCTCCTCCTCCTCCTCCTCCTACCCCGAAGATGGTCCCAGGTATCACCAGCACCGAAGCAGCAGCATCAACAGCAGCAGCACCAGCATCGACATCAACAGCAGTACGCGAGACAGGTGGAACAAGTTCTACACGCACGCGAGTTCAAGATACAAATCAGCGCGTGACTAAGATTCGTTTCGGGAAGCTACGTGCGCGATCCATGCGTCTTCTTGCACAGGGTGGAAACAACCACCTGCGCCAGAGACGTTTGCCACGAGGAACACCGCGGCGCATCATGCACCGATTTCCATCTTAAACTTACATACGGGCGGCTATTTGCGATCCTTGTTTTTCTGAAGACGGCCGCGCAACTGCATGTTTCCAGCCGCCCCTGATTCACCAACGCCCCTGCTGATCGTTTCTGGATGGGCTGGCGGGGATACTTTTTGGTTGGCGGCTCCAGGACAAAGGTCAAGAAACGGGATAAGGCTGGCGGGGATACGCGAAGCGTCAGGAATTATTGTTGGACCCCCTCCAGGCGCTTTGACGCTCTCGCCTCGGCGCCGGCTACATGTTCATTGACAACGAGGCTCGCTCTCAAGTGGTTTGGGGGCCGCCAAAACCGGCCCCCCAACAACAACAACAACAACAACAACAACAACAACAACAATCACTTTACCCGAACGCTCAGTGTTCTCACCAGTGCCAGGGTTTTCATGCGACGCCAGCCAATACCCCCACTTTGTGGGGGGGCAGTGCAAGCTCTACCAAATATCCACACGACTCTTCGCCACCACCCACACCCAGCTTCCCGCCCTATGACGTTCGGACACTTCACTTCGTGGCCTGCGGACGACCGTGGCTACTACACTGGCGTGGAGTACACACCCACAGAAGTTGTTAAGCCTACGTTCGTACACCCACAGAAGTTGTTAAGCCTTGTTAACCCACAGAAGCCCAATGGTTTTTGGAGATTTCGGCGTGCGCGCGCGAAGAAAAAACGAATGTGTCCCGCATGGTATTATTTGACAGGGATGATGGCCCTGGCAGGTGCGCAACCGTTGTCGCAGAAGTTCGAAAAAGTTGCTCGCAAAAGCCCGTTTGACAGAAATGTTTAAAAAGTGTTGGGTTTCCTACGAATCCGCAAGAGCGCGCGGGATGAGATTTTGACATTTTTTTGTTGAAAAACCATTGGTTTTTTGATGTTTTTATGTTAAAATCGCTCCGAACACTAAGCTTTTGGAAGGATTTCGTCTTGCGCGCGCGAATGTCCACTTTACCTTATTTTTTGCAAGGGATTCTTGAAATTTGATTATATTAGAACAAGAAATGTCATTTTATAGTGTTTTTTGCAAGGGAAAGCGGGGGGGAACAAAACAACCGGATCTTGATGACATCGAATTACCTGAGGCTTCCTCACGAAAATGATGAAAATGTAGCTGCGGCCTAGGCGCGGCGGGGGGGGCGTGCACCAGGGGGCCCAACAATAATTATTCTTTAGAATTAATAATGTTCAACAACAACAACAACAACAACAACAACAACAACAATCATTTTACCCGAACGCTCAGTGTTCTCCCCAGTGCCAGGGTTTTCATGCGACGCCAGCCAATACCCCCACTTCGTGGGGGGGCAATGCAAGCTCTACCAAACATCCACACGACTCTCGGGAACCACCCACACCCAGCTTCCCGCCCTATGACGTCAGGACACTTCACTTCGTGGCGCGCGGACGATCGTGGATACTACACTGGCGTGGAGTACACACCCGCAGAGGTTGATCACTTGTTTGGGCCCCGCATGTGCCCCGCATGGTGCATTTGTTGCGTATGACACATTATGTTTGGCAGGATTTCGGCACGCGCGCGCGGCGGCCGCGCGCATGTGCACTTCGTGTCATTTTTTGCAAGGGATGGTGGCCCTCGTAGGCTCGCAACCGTTGTTGCAGAAGGTCGAAGCACCTGAAAAGGTTCCTCGCAAAGGCCCTTTTAACAGAAATGTTTAAAATCTGGTGGGTTTCCTAGGAATCCGCAAGAGCGCGCGGAAGGACATTTTGACAATTTTTTTTTAAAAAAACCATTGGGTTTTTGATGTTTTTATGTTAAAATCGTTACGAAACCTAAGGTTTTGGAAGGATTTCGTCTTGCGCGCACGAATGTCCACTTTACCTTATTTTTTGCAAGGGATTCTTGCAATTTGATCAAGTAAGAACAAGAATTTTCATTTTATAGTGTTTTTTGCAAGGGAAAACGGATTACAACAAAACAACCGGATCCGGTACCAATCCACTTTTCTGAAGCTTTCACGAAAATGATGAAAATGTAGCTGCGGCCTAGGTTTTGGAGGGGGGTCGTGCACCAGGGGTCCCAACAATAATTATTCTTTAGAAGTAATATAATGTTCAACAATCATTTTACCCGAACGCGTGGTGTTCTCCCCAGTGCCAGGGTTTTCATACGACACCAGGCAATACCCCCACTTCGTGGGGGGGCATTACAAGCTCTACCAAATATCCAAACGACTCTTCGCGACCACCCAAACCCAGCTTCCCGCCCTATGACGTTGGGACACTTCACTTCGTGGCGTGCGGACGACCGTGGCTACTACACTGGCGTGGGGTACACACCCACAGAACCCAATGGTTTTTGGAGATTTCGGCGTGCGCGCGCGAAGAAAAAACGAATGTGTCCCGCATGGTATTATTTGACAGGGATGATGGCCCTGGCAGGTGCGCAACCGTTGTCGCAGAAGTTCGAAAAAGTTGCTCGCAAAAGCCCGTTTGACAGAAATGTTTAAAAAGTGTTGGGTTTCCTACGAATCCGCAAGAGCGCGCGGGATGAGATTTTGACATTTTTTTGTTGAAAAACCATTGGTTTTTTGATGTTTTTATGTTAAAATCGCTCCGAACACTAAGCTTTTGGAAGGATTTCGTCTTGCGCGCGCGAATGTCCACTTTACCTTATTTTTTGCAAGGGATTCTTGAAATTTGAGTATATTTGAACAAGAAATTTCATTTTATAGTGTTTTTTGCAAGGGAAAGCGGGGGGGAACAAAACAACCGGATCTTGATGACATCGAATTACCTGAGGCTTCCTCACGAAAATGATGAAAACGTGGCTGCGGCCTAGGCGCGGCGGGGGGGGCGCGCACCAGGGGGCCCAACAATAATTATTCTTTAGAATTAATAATGTTCAACAACAACAACAACAACAACAACAACAACAACAACAACAACAACAACAACAACAACAACAACAACAAAAACGCTCCCGCTCGAGACTTCCTCCTTTTTTACTCAAGGCCGGTGCTCTTGCTCGCCGCCGAACTCCGCCGTCCCAGCAAAACCAACGCTACGGCTCGAGACTTCCTTCCGTTTGACCTTGGACAGGCGCGCGAGTCTTTCTCTCACCGGCGCCGCCAACAGCAACAACACTGCTCCCGCTCGAGACGTCCTCCCTTTGTTACTCAAGGCGGTGCTGTTGCTCGCCGCCGAAGACCGCCGTCCCAACAAAACCAGCGTCCCGCCCGAGATTTCCCTCCGTTTTACGCTGGATACTTTCTTTTGAATTGGCACCGCTCCCAGCAAGAACAACGTTCCCGCTCGAGGCTTCCCCCCTTTTTCTTCAAGGCGGTGCTCTTCCTCGCCGCCGACAGCCCCCGTCCCGACAAAACCACGGCTCCCGCTCGAGACCGCCCCCTTCTTACTCAAGGCGGTGTTCCTCCGCGCCGCCGGCAACCGCCGCCCCGACAAATGGGCGGGATATCAGGGGATGGGACTAACGGACCCCGCTATAAAACAATAGTCCCCCATAATGGGGATGGTTATCATGATGGTCGCATGCTTCGCGTGGAAACATCGCGCACGAGGGTGAACTTATTGTTGTTGTTGCTGTTGAATGTAACTACTAAGCGATTATTATTGTTGAACCCCTTACAGGCGCCCTGGCGCTCTCGCCTCGGCGCCGGCTGCATTTTCATTGACAACGAGGCTCACTCTCGAGCGGTTTCGGGGACCGCCAAAACTGACCACCCAACGACAACAACGCTTCCGTTCGAGACTTTCTCCTTCTTTACTCAGGGCCGACGCTCTTGCTCGCCGCCGAGAGCCGCCGCCTCGACAAAACCAGCGCTCTCGCTGAAGATTTCCTCTCGTTTGACCTTGGACAAGCGCGCTACTCTTTCTCTCATCGGCGCAGCCCCCCAGCAACAACAACGCTCTCGCCCGAGACGTCCTCCCTTTTTCACTCAAGGCGGCGCAGTTGCTCGCCGCCGACAGCCCCCGCCCCGACAAAACCAACGCTCCAGCCAGATACTTCCTCCCGTTTTACGCTGGACTGGCGCCATTTCCTCCTGCTCCTCCTCCTCCTCCTCCTCCTCCTCCTCCTCCTCCTCTTTGTCCTCGTCCTCGTCCTCCTCTTCCTCCTCCCCCTCCCACTCCTCTTTATCCCCCTCCTCCTTCTCTTCCTCCTCCTCCTCCTCCTCCTCCTCCTCTTCCCTCTCCTCCTCCCTCTCCTCCTCCTCCTCC
>CAUYUJ010021638.1:419236-596736 GCA_963575745.1 Prorocentrum cordatum
CACACACACACACGCAATCACACACGCACACACACACACATACACACACGCGCACGCACACACACACACACACACACGCGCACACGCACAGTCCCGCACCCTTCCGTCCTCCGTCGTCGCTTCCGTTTGATACTTCCTCACCTTTTACTCGAGACTGGGACCCTCGCTTCGACGTCACCTCTGGGGGGCTTCCAAGAGTCCCTGTTGAACTGTGATATTATGTAATAACTATCACCTTATGGAGAGCGTAGATAATGTGGGGGAGGAAGAGGAGGAAGACAGATGGCTTCCAGGGACTCCAAGGATCGAGGATCGAAGGATTGACTTCAGGGATTCCCTGAGAGGGCGTGGAGGGGCAGGTGGAGGATGCGAGCATGGGAGCGGCAGCGCCAGGGGGCGTGAACGTTCAGGGTCACGTGCCAAGGCCGCAGGATGGTGGCGCAATAGTTAGGAAGAGGAGTAAGAACCACCTCGTCCCCGGAGGCACTGCTACTACAACTCCTCCTCCTTCCTCCCCCTCCTCCTCCTCCTCCTCTCCCTCTTCCTCTCCCCCATCTTCCCGCCCCTCCTTGTCCTCTTCCTCCTCCTCCGAGATGCGGGGCGTGCGCGAGGCGATTGCGATGGCGATGTGCCGTCCGAGCTGTGGATGTCAATATTCCTTGTAAGAGGTGGTGGCAATACTTTCTTGGGCGGGATATCTGGGCGAGGGAATATCGGGCCCCGCATGCCGAAACAATATCCAATGATGGGGTGTGGTATCCAGAATGATGCATGTGGCATGTGGAAGGATTTCCGCATGATGGTACACTGAATGTAGTTGTAGTTGTTGTTGAACATTATTTATTCTAAAGAATAATTATTGTTGGGCCCCCTGGTGCGCGCCCCCCCTGCGCCGCCTAGGCCGCAGCTACATTTTCATCATTTTCGTGAGGAAGCCTCAGAAAAGAGGGTGTGTACAGGATCCGGTTGTTTTGTTGTAATCCGCTTTCCCTTGCAAAAAACAATAGAAAATGACATTTCTTGTTCTAATATAATCAAATTTCAAGAATCCCTTGCAAAAAATAAGGTAAAGTGGACATTCGCGCGCGCAAGACGAAATCCTTCCAAAACCTTAGTGTTCGCAGCGATTTTAACATAAAAACATCAAAAAACCAATGGTTTTTCAACAAAAAACTGTCAAAATCTCATCCCGCGCGCTCTTGCGGATTCGTAGGAAACCCAACACTTTTTAAACATTTCTGTCAAACGGGCTTTTGCGAGCAACTTTTTCGAACTTCTGCGACAACGGTTGCGCACCTGCCAGGGCCATCATCCCTGTCAAATAATACCATGCGGGACACATTCGTTTTTTCTTCGCGCGCGCACGCCGAAATCTCCAAAAACCATTGGGCTTCTTAAGAATTTTAGCACCGCGCATCATAAAATCACACGAATCGCACCGTAGGTCCTCGAAAAACACCTGCACGACTTTTCAAAATTTCTACCCGCGCGCGCTGTCCGAATCCTAAAAAAACCAATGGTTTTCCAACATTTATGTTACATGAGCTCGCGCGAGCTACTTTCGCACGCTCTTCTGTGGGTGTACGAACGTAGGCTTAACAACTTCTGTGGGTGTGTACTCCACGCCAGTGTAGTAGCCACGGTCGTCCGCAGGCCACGAAGTGAAGTGTCCGAACGTCATAGGGCGGGAAGCTGGGTGTGGGTGGTGGCGAAGAGTCGTGTGGATATTTGGTAGAGCTTGCACTGCCCCCCCACAAAGTGGGGGTATTGGCTGGCGTCGCATGAAAACCCTGGGACTGGTGAGAACACTGAGCGTTCGGGTAAAGTGATTGTTGTTGTTGTTGTTGTTGTTGTTGTTGTTGTTGTTGAGCTCTCACTTCTGAAGAACAATTATTGTTGATCCCCCCATCACCGGTGCATGTTGTTTTTCTCCATCAAAATGTGCCCCTCGACGCTCCCACCCTGTTTTTCTGACAAGGAAGATCTTGGTGCTCAACCTGTGCCCCTGGTCCACTGGATTACAACAACAACGGCTCCCGCCTGAAACTTCCTCCAAATGTACTCAGGACCTCCGCTCCCGCCTAAGACGTCCTCACGATTTACTCAGGGTCGGTGCTCACGCCTGCGATTTCCTCGCAATTTAGTCAGGACCCCCGCTCCCATCTGAGACTTCCTCACAATTTACTCGGGAGCGGCGTTCCCGCTTGAGACTTCCTCGCGCTTGAATCAAAACTTCCTTGCAATTGGATCAAGACCCCCGCTCCCGCCAGAGAACCCCTCACATTTAATTTAAGAATTGCGCTTTCGCTTGTGACTTCCATGCAATTATTCAGAAATCGCGCTTTCGACGCTCAGGAAACACGCTGCGTCAAGGACGCCGTCACAATTTACTGAGACATCCCGCTTGAATGCCCCACCCGCCCGACCCGTCCGTCTGAGGATCGCCCGCCCGTCGTGGGCTCACGCCCGAGACTTCCTTCAGGAACGGCGCTTTCGCCTAGGACTCCCTCGAACGTTCACGCTCTTACCTTCCTGCTCTTCCTCCCTCTCCCTTCTCGCTCCTCCCTCCTCTCCTCCCTTCTCTCTCCCTCCTCTCTTCCCTCTTCCTTCTGCCTCTCTGCCCTATCCCCTCTCCCTCCTCTCCCTCCTCCCTTCTCCCTCCCCTCTCCTGCCTCCTCCCTCCCTCTGTTTTTGTTCTCTCTCTCTCTCTCGCTCTCTCTCCCCTCGCTCTCTCTTTCTTTCTCTACCTCTCTGATATGTTTTTTTTTGTTCTCTCTCTCTCTCTCTCTCTTTCTCTCTGCCTCTAATCAACCGCCCCCCTCTTCGCTCCTTCTCTCCTGGCGTTGTCCCTGTTCCTTCGTCCCTCCCCCTCCCTTCCTCCCACTGTCCCTCGTTCTCCCCCTCCTCTTTTTGCAATGCCCACGCCAATTCCAATGGCGGGCCAACGTACGCCCGCGAAGGATCGTCCGCCAGTTCAGGTTTGCCCGCTTGTCTAAGCCCGCCGGCCCCCGCAAAGAGAAAGAATCCCCCCAAAGGGGGTGTGATCGAAGACAAAAAGGACGGGTATCGAGGGTGTGGGGAACTCGTTTTCAATGACACACGGGCAAGAAAGATCGAACAGTCTTAGAATGATTGTTGTTGTTGTTGTTCTTTGTTGTCGTCGTCCCACCCGCGACCCACCCGAGACGCACCTGGCGACCCACCCCGCGACCCAACCCGCGACCCAACCCGCGACCCACCCCGCGACCCACCCCGCGACACACCCGCAACCCACCCCGCGACCCACCCGCGACCCACCCGCGACCCACCCGCGACCCGCTCCGGGACCCACCCGCGACCCACCCCGCGACCCATCCGCGACCCATCCGCGACCCACCCGCGACCCACACCGCGACCCACCCCCACCCACCCCGCGACCCACCCTCAAGGGAGGAAAAACACCTGGACCCGACAACTGATGTTTACTAAACGGCCCTTGGCGTTTACTAAACAACCCTGCCCTGTTCGATTCATTCCTTGTGTGCGTCTACTAAACGGCTTCGCTTGTCGGGGTGATTGTTATGCGGTGGATTTTCTGCCTTCTACACCCGCGACCCACCCGCGACCCAACAACGACCCACCCGCGACCCACCCCGCGACCCACCCGCGACCCATTGGCGCCTCTTCCGCGACCCACTCGCAACCTACACACATTGGTTTAAAGAGAAAAATCGGCGCCTGCGGCGGGCTCGGCGTTGGCGGCAGGCTTCTCCAGAGTCTGGCAAACTGCCGACGTCTGGCTTATATCCGCATCTACGGAGTGCCATGTATCTTCATACATACATACCTACATACCTACCTACCTACCTACATACATACATACAAACACACATACATATGCATTCATGATTAGATATTACTTTGCTTCCATACATACATACGTATGTACGTGTACATATACATACATACAGACATGCATGCAATCATACATACATACATACATACATACAGACATACGTACATACATTCATACATACATACATACACACATACATACATAAATACATACATACATACATGCATGCATACATACATACATACATTGAAACATACAGACGTACACACAGGCATACCTACACACGTATTTACGCACATACAGCCTAAGTATACTGCTGGATGTATAGACAATGACAGTTTATAACTGCAGATGACAACTTAGCCAGGCTCCGTGGGAATTGCGGTTGTTCCACAACTGAGGGTTGCGCGGTGGGACTGATGTTCCAATGCCCGCCTGGTGGATGGGGCTCGAGCTGCATGGGGTCGTGAATATATGCTCCGACATCTTTCTGATGAACTCTGAACTGCGAACGTCCGAGAGCAGGCTGTGGCCTTGGACGTGTGCGGCGCGTGGGCTTGCAGAAACTGTCGGGGGGAACGTGGATTCCGCCGTTCCCTTCTGGGGTTCTCCCGCCTGCCCTTGCTGGTGTATGCTACCCTCGTTCTCCTGAAATATCCAATCCCATCCAACTGCCCCTCTCCTTCCCCCTTCTCCTCCTCCTCTTCCTCCTCCTCCTCCTCCTTATCCTCCCCCCCCATCCCCCATCACTCGCATCACCCTCTGCCTCCTCCTCCTCCTCCCCCTCCGCCTTCCCCTCCTCGTTTTTCTCCTCCAGCGGGGGGACGGTCGCTCCTGCCCGTGCGGAGGAGCTCGGCGAGGACGACGCAGGGGCGGTCCTGCGCGCACGCGCGCGAGCCGAAACACCACCCGCTCCGACAGGAGACTCCTCCTCCAACTCCAAGCCCTCCTCCTCCACCTCAACCCCTTTTCCGCTATACGTATATATATATATATATATATATATATACATATATATATATATATATATATATGGCCGATCTCGAAAACCCTGAACCCAAAAACGCTTTAATCTTTTACGGGGCAACGTTTTACTTCCGCCGCCTTCCGCCAGCCTTCCGCCGCCCTTTCCCGCCGACATTCCGTCGAAGAAAAGATGGCAACCCCTTCGATCCTCGAAGGCAAGGCAAATTCTGGAACGCCTCATAGATGTATATGTGTATTTATGCAATAAACAATACACAAGTAGCTCCTCGCTGTCGCACCCCCAGGCGTGTCGGTAGGACGGGCCAGTCGCTTCGCCTGACATTTCAACCTCATCTATGACTCTGAAGCTTAAGCTTTGCAGCAGCTTCGAGGATTGTGGGCGGGCCGTTTTCAACATGGATTTTTCGATTCGGCGCCACACACATTAGCATGGAGCTGTATTCTTAGAGCCGCACGCATTCGTGTTACTATTCGTACCAACTTGCAGGACGAGAGTAGCCTGCTTTCAAACTGGGGCTTTCGCTGCAGCGCCGCGAACACTCGTCTTGCAATACTGAACCAGTTACATGGAAGGCTGGCATATCCTTTTCAAAATAAGTCGCTCGCCTCAACGCTCTGCGCATTCGCTTTGAAACATCGCAGCCGTTTCATTGATGGGGGTAAGTATTTTCAGAATATCGGGCTCTCGCCTTAGCGCCGCACGCCTTCGTGCCCCAAGTTTGCAACAGCTACTGAAGTGGCGGGCGGTTCCTCTTCAGAGTGAGGTTTTCGTCTGCGACGCCTTTGGGGCCAAAGACCAGACATGTCAACATGCGCAACAGCTACACGGACGAAAGGCGGCTCCTCTTCAAAGCGAGGCGTTCGCCTGCGATTTTGTTGGGATCTACATATGGTACGAGGACGAGGAAGAAAAGGAGGAGGAAGAGGAGGAAGATAATTAGGAGGAGGAAAAGGAGGACGAGTAAGAGGATGCGGCTCCTATATGACCACACGCAAGCGCCCGCGTAGGGGATTCATCGGAAAAGGTAGTTGTCTGCTTCAAAACGGGGACTCCGCTGGACACTTGGCTGAGATACCTAATCCCTCCTAATCCTACCTGAGATACCTAATACTAATTCCTATGGAAAGTAACACGAACCACATGCATTTTCATAGCGTAGCTCTGGCCTGACTGGCAGGCCCATCGGGTGCCGGTCGTTCAGTGGAGCACTTCTTGACGGACAAGAAAGCGTATCGGGACTTCTGGGGAGGAGAGAACGCGTTCGCGGACGCTTGTCTGGACAAAACAATTTGACAAGCTGGAACCGGCCCCTCCCCCCCCCCAAATCACCCTGCGACGTACCCAACCCGCGTGCATCAAATGGCAAGAGGAGTATGCCAACATTAGCAGGAACAGCGACAGTGTAGACGCGGCGATTTGCTGTGCAAGCTACATGGGATGCGCATGCGTTGCACGATTCACAGGACGACGATCGAAAGAACGAGGATTGAAGCCCCAAGATCGAAGAAGAACGGGTACGGGAACGAGGGGTAGGAGAGGGATGGAATGGAGGGCGGGGGGGGCGAAAGGCCATCGCGGAAGCAGCAGCATGCATGGAGAAGGTGAGGCGGGGAATAGGACGACGATGAAAGTGGCGGGAGGAGACAGAAGACTGCCGCGTTTTTCAAGTGCGAGCTAAACCCGCAGCGCTGCCTGCGCCATGTCGTCGCAGAGTTCCACATGATAAAACTTGTTTAGAGTGCAAGGAACGAGCGAAGCGTAGCTCGCCCGCTAGCTTCTCCGCCTCCTTCCCGCACATTTCAGCGCGGGAGCTGAACGCTCGCAGGCGCGCCGCCAGGTCTGCGGGCGGCCCGCGGGAAAGAAACTCAAGGCCGGGGTCGCGTATCATCAATCGGTTGTCCATCGTCCAAAGTTGCACTGGCGACGTACTGGTTGAACGCGGAGCGAGCAGCATCACGCGCGTGCCTGAACGCCACGCAGGTACAGTGCACGCGCGATTGGGACTTCAGGTCGATCACGCGCGTCTCCACCAGGCGACTTCAGGTCGATCACGCGACAGTTTCACAGATCGCAGCCCCCCAGGGATGGCGAGGTCTAATCTGAATCCCCGTAGGGCGTCACTCCGCTGGGCCGCCCGGCAGCCCTCGAAAGTGGCGACAGTTTCACAGATCGCAGCCCCCCAGGAATGGCGAGGTCTAATCTGAATCCCCGTAGGGCGTCACTCCGCTGGGCCCCCCAGCAGCCCTCGAAAGTGGCGACAGTTTCACAGATCGCAGCCCCCCAGGGATGGCGAGGTCTAATCTGAGTCCCCGTAGGGCGTCACTCCGCTGGGCCCCCCAGCAGCCCTCGAAAGTGGCGACAGTTTCACAGATCGCAGCCCCCCAGGGATGGCGAGGTCTAATCTGAATCCCCGTAGGGCGTCACTCCGCTGGGCCCCCCAGCAGCCCTCGAAAGTGGCGACAGTTTCACAGATCGCAGCCCCCCAGGGATGGCGAGGTCTAATCTGAATCCCCGTAGGGCGTCACTCCGCTGGGCCCCCCAGCAGGCCTCGAAAGTGGCGACAGTTTCGCAGATCGCAGCCCCCCAGGGATGGCGAGGTCTAATCTGAGTCCCCGTAGGGCGTCACTCCGCTGGCCACCCCAGCAGCCCTCGAAAGTGGCGACAGTTTCGCAGATCGCAGCCCCCCAGAGATGGCGAGGTCTAATCTAAGTCCCCGTGGGGCGTCACTCCGCTGGCCACCCCAGCAGCCTCGAAAGTGGCGACAGTTTCACAGATCGCAGCCCCCCAGGGATGGCGAGGTCTAATCTGAGTCACTCCGCTGGCCCCCCAGCAGCCTCGAAAGTGGCGACAGTTTCACAATCGCAGCCCCCCAGGGATGGCGAGGTCTAATCTGAGTCCCCGGGCGTCACTCCGCTGGCCACCCCAGCAGCCCTCGAAAGTGGCGACAGTTTCACAGATCGCAGCCCCCCAGGGATGGCGAGGTCTAATCTGAGTCCCCGTAGGGCGTCACTCCGCTGGCCACCCCAGCAGTCCTCGAAAGTGGCGACAGTTTCACAGATCGCAGCCCCCCAGGGATGGCGAGGTCTAATCTGAGTCCCCGTAGGGCGTCACTCCGCTGGCCACCCCAGCAGCCCTCGAAAGTGACGACAGTCTCGCAGATCGCAGCCCCCCAGGGATGGCGAGGTCTAATCTGAGTCCCCGTGGGGCGTCACTCCGCTGGCCCCCCCAGCAGCCCTCGAAAGTGGCGACAGCTTCACAGATCGCAGCCACCCAGGGATGGCGACCGCAGGCGGGAGGAGGAGGAGAGGGGGCGGGAGGAGTGGAGACCACAGTGCTCTATTCAAAACGAGAACCCAACGCAGGAGGGTTGGGAAAAAACAACATTGCGCGCCCAGGGGGGACCGCGGGCCTCCCCCTGAACACTGTCCTCCCTAACGGTCCCCCCCCCCGGGGAGGGTGGCCTGCCCAACTGGCCCCCCCCCCACCCCCAAACGGGAGGGGAGGGGGTTCGAACCGGTTCCACCCCCTCATCCTGAATGGCAAGGGGAAGGTTCGAGGCCCCCCGCCCCCGAGTTGCAAGGAGGGGGGTCGAACCCGGGCCCGCTCCTCCCCCCTGTACGCGTCGTCGTCGTCGACGGTCGCCGTCGCCGTCGCCGGCGCCGTTGCCGTCGCCGCCGCCACCGTCGCCGTCGGCGTCGTCGTCGTCGCCGTCGCCGCCGCCGTCGCCGTCGCCGTCGCCGTCGCCGTCGCCGCCGCCGTCGCCGTCGCCGCCGCCGTCGATGTCGCCGTCGTCGTCGTCGCCGTCGCCGTCATCGCCGCCGTTGCCGTCGCCGTCGCCGTCGCCGTCGCCGTCAACGTCGCCGTTGCCGTCGCCGTCGCCGTTGCCGTCAACGTCGCCGTTGCCGCCGCCGCCGCCGTCGTCGTCGTCGTCGCTGTCCGACGGCGTTGGCGCCGGCGCTACGGCGAGAGCACAGCTTGCCACAATCCTTCTGTGGAAAGGCATGCGGCCCTGAGCTCGCCCTCTAGCCCAAGAACTGCTGGACATGTCAAGCCGTGCGCTCATAAAACGTGGGCCTTGCGTGGGAGCCAGGGTCTGAACACAGACCGCCGTCCTTCGGTGCCGCTGATGAACACCTGAATTTTCGCATCGAAAGGGGGCTGCCCTAAACGAGAGTACAAGTTCGGCGAACAACTACCAGACTGCGCAACTGTTAACCACATCGCACTTTCACGTGAAAGCGGGCCGCCCTTCATCCGTGTAGCTGCTGGTCACTTTTTGCACGAACATGCGCGGTGTTCACGGCGAAAGTCGCTATTTGAAAACGAACCGCCCTACATGAATGTAGCGAGGCGTTTTTGACGAACGTGTACGGCATTCAAGCGAGCGCGAAAACGATAACCACATTCTGCAAACCATTATCTCCCCGGCCGTGTCGCAACTGCAACACATCATGCTTACAGGCTGTAAGTCGTGAGGAGGCCTCAGGCGCACTGCCCAGCTGCCCCTCCGATGCGCACGGTGGTGCGACGACACGAAGCTGCCTGTAAGAAAAAAGGGTGGATGACGCGCAGTGGTGATAGAAGAGATGGGAGGAACGGGAGAGAGCGATAGAGAGAGAGAGAGAAAGAGGCAGAGAGGGAGGAGGGCGAGCGGTATCGTTTCGACACCGCTTCACTCCACGGGCTGTTCGGCGGCCGCGGGGGCGCCGCGGTCGCAAGGTGCGTTGACTGATGGATGCTGCGTGCACGGAGAACAAGACGAAGCCAGGAAGAGGAAAAACAACGGATGAGGATCAATCGAGAATCTCTCAGATGCAGCGGCTCTGGAGGATGTATCGGACGCCGCGGCCTTCTCAGAGCGTCCCGGAACGCTCTGAGAGCGGTCCAGAACGCTGCGGAACGGATCATCCTCGTCCTGGCCCCGTCCGGGAGAATTCGACCAAGGGGCGCGGACTGGCGGACCGGCGCCCCTCCGACGGCGAGGGCCGTGTGCCCTGGACAGACGCCGGCGGTGCAGGATCGATCTCGGAACTGCGGAGAGGGATGAGATCTCGGGAGATCATTGGGGGGACGAAGGGGCGGAGGAGGAGAAGGAGGAGGGGGCGAGGAGGAGGACGAGGAGGAAGAGGACGAGGAGGAGGACGAGGAAGAGGAGGAGACGAGGAGGATGAGGAGCAGGACGGGGAGGAGGAACATCAGGAGTAGATGAAGGAGGTGTTCGGATGATTTTCGGAGGTAGTCATCCTCTTCTCCCTCCCTCTCTCATCGCCCCTCCTCCTCCTCCTCCTTCTCAGCCTTTCCTCTCTTGGCAGGGGGGCCGCGCTCCGTGGCCCGGCGCCCGAGTTTATTTCGGCAAACTTGGGAATGACAGTGCAGATCGGGGGCCATGAAAGAGAGAGAGAGGGGCGCTGAGGCACTGCCTGGCTGCTGATGGCGCTGGGAGTGCAGCGGCGAGTGGATGGTGCCCGAAGCGAGGCGCGCATGGCCATGACGAGCGACGCGGTGGCCACCTGCGATCGACGAGGCAGATGCGCACACCACGGTGGAGCTGGCCGCGCAAGGTGAGCCGGTGAGCCTAGTCACTGTGGAGGGGGTGTGCTGGGTGAGCAGCGGGGTACGCGCCATGGCGGCTCACCGCTTGCCACGCAGCCGTGGGGGGAGCGTAACGGCGAGGAGCGCTAGCCTGGCGCAGGCCCTGCGGGGCAATGACTGCACATGCCGCTGTCTTACATGCTCCACTATGGTTTCCAACTTCAAAGTGTTGATGGGTACAGTGTCGCATTATTTTCCTGCACTTGTTGTGTACCGTCGCAGTCCTCACACGCATATGTCGTGGCATTTACATTACCGTTTTCGTGGCAATCGCATGTGTTGCTATTGGTGGGACGCTCGGTCATCACACGGTTGGTTTGCGCTGTCACTCTCCCATTTCGCAGTGCCCCTTTTTTTCGCCCAGGGGCAGTGGATATACCGTTGTGCATGTCTCTTGAGTCGTTTGCTCGGACGTCCACGGCTTGACTGAAACGCATGCCAGGAGGGACACTACATTGTGACAATTTTCAATCACAAGGCTCGAGCTCAGTCCCGCGCAATGCCATCCATCTACGCGGAAGACCTAAGCATATTACTCCCAATGTAAGCCTCCCTTCCGCGGTCGACGGGGGGTCTCCACCGCCGTGGCAAGACCCGTCGGAGGTGCGCCAGAGGATGGGCCCTGAAGTCGCCTCTGGCAGGAAATCGTTGCGGTGTGCGGGGGGAGGAGGAGGGGGAGGACGAGGAGGAGGAGGAAGAGGGGGAGGGGGGGGAAGAGGAGGAGGAGGATGAGGAGGAGGAAAAGGAGGAGTATGAGAAGAAGAAGGAGGGCGAAGAGGAGAAGCAGGAGGAGGAGAAGCAAAAAGAGGAAGAGGAGGAGGAGGAGGAGGAGAGGGAAGAGGACGAAGAGGAGGAAGAGGAGGAGTAAGAGGAGGAGGAGGAGGATAGCGAAAAGGAGAAGGAGGAGGACAAACATGATGATGACGATGATGGCGATGATGGTGATGATGCTGCTGATGATGATGATGCTGATGATGATGATGATGATGATGATGATGATGATGGTGGTGATGGTGGTGATGGTGATGATGGTGATGCTGCTGCTGATGAGGAAAAAAGAAGAGGAGGAAGAGGAGGAGGAGGAGAAGGAGGAAGGGGAGGAGGAGGAGGAGGAGGAGGAGGAGGAGGAGGAGGAGGAGGAGGAGGAGGAGATGGGGAGGAGGCGGAGCGTGCGCCGAAAGGGGTCTCCTCCTCAGCCCCGCTACCGCGGCGGGGCCCGACCCGCAGCCTGGAGGGGCCCAGGTGGCGCCCTTGGCGCCGAGGTAGATGACAACGTACATGACGAGGTACTCGAAGCCGGGGTACTGAGGTCGAAGAAGCCAGGTGCCCACTGAACGACACCTAGCACAAGGACGGGCGAGGGCGGGTGGCCCTCCAGCCCTCTCGGTCCCGCATCGCCGCCGAGGCTAGGAGATGCGGGCCCGCCGCCCCTGAGATACCACGAGGGCCGCGACGAGGAGGTGGCACCTGTAGAGAAACGCCTCGGAGAACGGGGCGCACACGATGTCGGCGAGCTGGAAGATCGCCCCGAGGACGCAGATGAGGACGAGGAAAATGAGGAGGAGCGAGGTCTGGCCTCGACGCCCACATCCATAGGGGCAGCCCGAGATAACAGCCGACAGGAAGATCCGCGGAGTGGAAGCCGTGTCGCAACTCTGGTAGCTTCCACAAGCCCGCTCGCCGCCACATAGTCGGAGAGCTCGATTCTCTTATGACTCATTAGTCGGTAATGATGATACATTGCGATGATGCTGGCAACCGGCGACCCGCGGAGACCCAGACGGTGAGCAGGCTTGAAAGGAAGGTCGCATCGAAGTGCCAGTGCAGCAAAATGATGACACCTCGAACACTTGATCACATAATGGCGAACAGTATCAGGTTGTCCAGGACAGCCATAGATGAACGGGGCCGATCGCTGCAACGTCGCTTCGTGATCCACCCACCTAGATATGTCCTCAAGCAGATCATCGCCCACGACTTCGGTATCTTAGCGAGCTGCTGTCGAACATGATCGAAATTGATGTCAGTGATTCCGTAGTGCACGAACAGCCGTCTCCGCAAGAGCTCAACCAAACGAGGCGGGAATACAGCACGCGTCAGGACTGCAGTAAAGACCGCTGGCCATTTGATCCTGGGAGGGTGTAGCGCATTAGGAACAGGTGGTAGCTTGGATATCCGCTGAAGTGGCCCTGGGATCGGGTCACTCTGGAAGAGCTCCTGGATTGAACTCGGGATAGGTGATCCATTCGTTTGACAAAATTTCCAGAGCAATGAGGCCACCTCGAGCAAACTTGGCGTCATATGGGAATCCATTAGCTGCACCATCCATGAAGCATGCAAATGGAGCTGATTTCCAGACAGAGGGGGCCAATACAGTAGATGACCACAAATCAGCAGTACCATAAGAAACGAGAAATTCTCTATGCGCTTCAAGCCGGCTGCGCCAGGATGAGCACGTCACCGACGCAGTTCTCATACTTGCCGCTGCTGCAAGAATGTAAGTAGATGCGAAAATAAGACCACTCTATTCATCAAGGTTGAAACAATCGCCCAATCGAAGCATACTGCTGGGGGTGCGAAGTAGTCGCGCAATAAGATGTCGCTGCTCCTGTACAATGCCCCATTCGAGTGGAACAAGTTGGGCAACATAACTCAGCACAGGGAGAGCTCGCTCACGATAAAGTCTGGCAAGGAGATCAGTCGGAGCGTCTTGGCGGCTGAGATCAACAGTACGAGTCGCATGCTTGTCCAGTGGTCCACTCCACTGGTCTGCAATTGTCGCAGATGGCCCAATCTGAAATCCCAGATAAGTACATTGAGCAGCAAATGAAAAGTGCGTCCACATGGAGTCCGCGGCGGTAAGTTGAGCACGCACCTCGGCACATGCTTCCGAACATGTTGGATGACGCAGGGGGATTACAATACATTTCTTGTGTTTGAGGTGCAGCTCGGCGAAGGCAGCCGCGAGCCGAAATATTCTGGCTAGCCGACGGTAAGCGCGATTCCTGAAAATGACAGCTCCCAGATCATCAGCACACGACCGGGTAACACCTAAGCGTTTGCCTGCGCATGCCATGGACGCTTCGATATCAAGTATGAAACGGTTGGCGGCGATGGTGTAGAGCGAACCACTTAGTGGGCATCCTTGACGGACACCAGACGTCATATAGAATAAGAACACCTGAAGCCCCTGGATAGAAACACATATTGCAATAGTAAAGACCAGAGAGAGCTTCGACAAGAGGCGGAGGGAGCCGGAGATGTCGTAAGCGCATACATAGCCACGATTGACTGACCGACGGGAATGCCTGTGCGTAGTCAAAAGTCATCAGTGGGGGGGCCTCACCAGGAAGTTGCTGAGCTACGATACTGGCGGCCCGTGCATAGAGATCCAGGTCAGTGATATGGTTGAGGAAGTTTCTGTTCTTGATAAAGCCGTTCTGGGATTTAGCTCTTATAGCTCGCGTGACCCTGTTTAGGCATTTATTGAAGACACCACGCCACTTTGTTGCTCGTGCTTTTGAGGCCCAAGGGACGTGTCTCAGAAGCTCTACGAAAAAAAAAAAAAAAAAAAAACCTCCTTCAGCAGACTCATCAGGGGATCCCTTCAGAGGCTTGGGGGGGGGGGGGAAGGCAGCGAGCAACGCCGAGAAGGCCGAGTCCATAAGGTGCCCCATAGAGATCCAACGAGGTACCGCTAGAAGAACTCGGGGACCAAACCCAGTGTCCCATGCAGCGTAGTGTAGCCCGTCAGGACCTGGCGCTGCCCACGAGGCTTTCCCCAGTAACCGAGAGGCGTCCTCGACCATGGGGGGGTGAATCTCGGAGAAGTCCTGGCTGCTCGAGAAGCGCTTTACGTATTGACGACCACCATTGGGGACTAAAGGAGCCTTGGAAAATACTGGAGCCCAGTACTCATTTAGTGCATCGACATGTTGCTGCTCAGATGAGGAGGACGCGGATGGTGCGGACGAGGGGGAGCAACGAGCTTGCACTTCGTCAGAGGCACCCTCATTGACAATGCCAGCAAGATACTTGCGCCGCAGCAGAGGGTTCCATAATTGCGCGGCCCTCGCCGCATCACGTTTCTGCCCGATAAGACGAGGGCGATTGCTTGGTGCAGATGAATGCGACAGAGCATTTTCCACTTCTTTTCGACGGGCAGCGGCTTCCCGACGCTGCAGATGAGCATGCACATCACAGAATCCAGAGGGGTCCACCAGAGATACCTCGGAGCCCTGACTGATACAATGTTTCTGAACCCACGGGAATTGAAATCGGAGAACACCAGCAAGTTTGTAATCTTGTCTCCACACGCGCCGCGCAAGCGAACGTGCAACGAGGGCACGGGACGTGAGCGAGGAAGGCGAGGAGCGTAGGAGAGCATCCCGAACCATGGCTCCAGCAGGCTGCTTGATACGGGTGGCCATGATCAGCATCCTGGGAGGGTCGTGTTCTAAGGGCGCAATGCCCACAATCTCTTCCATTTCACGGGCTGCGCGATCATATAACTTATCCTGATAAACCCACTTCGGGAGAGGCCGCTGGCGGGCCGTTTGGTTAGATCTGGGACCCCGTGGGACCACCAGAGGAGCGTGATCAGAAAGACCTTGCCGAAACAACTCCTGAGGTTCGCCTATGACTCGAGCTGACTGAAAGGACTGACAAAGAACCCATGGAGGAGAGGCGGTGAAGCAGCGATCAATTTTGCTCGCAGACTGCGCACCCTCGTGCCAGTGCGCAGGCGCGTCTGACGCCAGCTCCGTCAACATCCTGAGGATCTTGCGCCAGAGAGGAGGAGGCCGGGAAACGAACGACTCGAAAGGGTTCGACCTCCCTCGACGCACGGCTAGCGGCGCCCGCCGCGGCGGGCCCCGACCTTCGGAGGGTCCAGGAAGATGAAGTCGTGGTGCTCGAAGAAAGACTGATGATCACCGCCATTGTCGTCGTGTCCACAATCAGGAACGACATTTTGGAACTTGTTAGCCGCGCCGTAACAAAATTCGAGGCAGGAGTCGCTGACGTTGGGGCGGGACAGAAGGTCCCAACGATCTTGAACAGGAGCTTGAACGGGGGCATGCTCGGGAAGCGCGACTGCACCCAGCCGCCATGTTGTTTGTCATTTTGCTCGGTGTAAGTCTGAACAGTCAAGATGGGGCCCACTGAATCTCGCAACAACAGAACCGTCTGAGGGCCCGTCGGCGAGATCCTGTGAAACGGCCCTTGGAATACATTGCTGCAGATATTAATGAGAATTCACGCCCTTGGACTGGATGCCCGGGACTGGACGCAAGGGGGGTCCCTCACCGTGGTGCTGCGCGGGGGGGCGCGGAGTCTGAATCGCCCCCCCCCCCCCCGAGACATCTTGTCCAAGTCCTTACACCGCATGAGACGACGAGGCGTGATGTAGACGTGCGATCGCCAGCCTCGAAAATTTGCGCACTGCACGCGGAGCAGAGCTCGACCTTGCTCCAGAGCAAGATCTGAGAGGCCCCTTAGCTCGTCCTCGAGGGCCTTGCGCATGTCCTCGTCCAGCAAGTACATGTCTGCACGCATTGCCTGTGCCATAGCTTGCAGCAGCTCGGTGCGTTGGTCGCCGACAGTATGGCCGAAGAGGCGGCGAGTATGGGTTCTGTAGTTGAGCGCAAACAACGCTGACGCACCCCTCCACCCAGTGCTGCCGCCCATCAAGGTATTCATTATGGAAGACGAGGCTGAAGGTCCATTGATCGGAACACTTCAAGATGCTGCCTTGTATTCTGTCGCACTGTTCACACTTGTGCTCGGCAGAGAATGTCGCCGCGCCCAGGAGAAGGCTCGGCATGCCATTGCCCCCAAAATCGCAGGCGCCAGGCTTGATCATGCGCGTCGCCGAGGAAACATGCAAACGTTGGACCCCCTCTGCGACGAACGCTCGCCTTCCGAGGGAAAGCGCAAGCCCTCCCCCCCGCGCGGAGTTCATTGTCGTAGACCTCTTCAATCAACGCTCTTGGATCCTGATCTTCGCCGTCCGCGGACGCGCCGATAGCAGATGCGAGCGGCCGTCAATCTGGCCCCCCGTGGCCGACGGGGCGCTGCGTGGGTAGGCGGTGCTGGGCCGGTCTCGGCGAGCACCTCATCTGCGCGTTCTCGTGGCGATCACCAAATGCGATCAAGGGGCAGCGCCGCAGGTGCCCCCAAGTGCTCGCGCGGGAAGAATCGCAGGCGGGCGCGTGGCAAGAGAGCGGGGACAATGAGGCAAGGCCTCCCGACGGACACGCCGGCCGATCAAGTCGTCTATGTCCTGCTACACCTCGCCCGCCGCCATGTAGAACAGCTGCCCCGCGTAGCCCTCAACGTGGTTCACCGCCGGCCAAGCTTGTCGAGCTCCAGGAGCAGGGGGGCCCCAGAGGAGGTTGCCTGCGCGGAACTCGACGAACAAGGGGGCGTACGCTCGCGCTCCGCTGGGCCAGCCGCTGGATTCCCCACTCCGTTTGACTCCCGCTGCGCCATCGAAGTGTCGCAGATCTCGCGACGTCGGCCAGGTCGTGCGAGATCGGGCCCCTGCCGCTGCGCCAGCGGCTCCCCCCTCGACAGATGAACCCTAAGACGGGGCGGGGGGGCCTGCAACCCGCCAGGTGGCTCACAGGACGCACTGCTCATCCGGGCAGCAGGCTGGCGGGGCGGGCGCCCGCGCCGCCGACGGCGGGGTGGGGGGGGGGGGCTGCAACTGTCGCCGCGGCTCAGCCGCGACTCCCCCGAGCGCAAAATTGGGCGCGCCACCGAAGCCACCTTGGTCATCCCCAACCCGATCGCGCAGAGCTCCCAGCGGCGGGCGGCGGCGGCCGCGCTGGTCCGACGAAGCGCGTCGCTGTCGGGAAGTCATCGTCGCCCATGCCTTCTATGTCTGCGCCCGTCGGCGGCGAGGGGCAGGGCGTCTGGGGACCGCGAATGCGGGCGTCGTGATCCGAGGTCGCCGAACCGCTATCACCGGCCAAGTCGATTTGAAGGAATTCGTCGCCTTGTTGCCGGGCCAGGTTGAGGGCTGGCAAAGGAGGCCTTCCCGAACGGTCTTGGCGCTCCAGGAGGAACTCTCGCCGGGCACTGGGAGCCGCGCGCGATCGGCCAGCTCGCGAGCGACGAGCCCGTAAATTATTCCGAGCGGAAAGAAAGGCCAGACTCCGCCCGCTGTCTTCCTTCTTCGGCCTAGCTCCGGAAAGTTGTCGTCTAGCGCGCTCGCGGGCCCCCCCAGGGAGACGCCGCGCTTCGCCCCCCGTGTCGCCGGCGAGCCGCCCGCGATGATGACCTGCTGGGCTGGCATCAGAGCTGAAGAGGCCCTCGGAGACTCATGCCCCAGTGCGTCGTCGAAGCAACGGGGGCGCCGCGTTTTCTAGTCCTTAAAATCAGACCCAGACAAATCGGCAACGTTGACCGATGAGACGCCACCCGCGAGCCCACCCGCTCGCGCGCTGGGGAAGGACACGGTTGTCTCGGAGAGAATGGGGCGACTTGCGGAAGGGGTCGCCAATGCTGCCGCTGGCTCCACTCGTTGCTGCACCGCGCGGCGCCGCGCGATCTGCGTCTGCGTTGGTCTGAACTAGAGAGATCGCGCCATCATCGTGAGCCTCCGCCGCTCCATCTTTCGCAGCAGACGCGATTGGGGCAAGAAGGTCGAGCGCCGACGAAGTCGCAGGTCCGCCCCGGCCATTTTCCTGCGCGCGGCGCGCCGAGCCGTCGACGGCCACGCACAGAGCCGCGGAAGTAGACGTGTCGCAACCACCGCGGGGGTGCCCTGCCGCATATTCAAACAGAACTTGCCCCCTCTAGTCGAGGGGGTCGCGCGTGGTCCTGTGGGCCATACTTGGAGGTGGGGGCGATGATGTTCGGTTGCGCGCCCCCTCTCCCGAAACAGAAGCTTAGGACAGGAACAGGGGCCGGCGATAGGCCAGAATGAGGATCGGGATCGTCGTCGCCCTTCTCTGGCGGTTGTGGTCCGAGACAGCCACGAGATCCGCCTGTGCCGCAGTGGAAATCGAATTGGTCGTCGCTCATGATTTCGCATCCAGAAGGCGGCCGAACTGGAAGTCCAGCCACGCCTTCGCCATCGCTCGAGATGATCGGCGCGCGCGCCATCTCCAGGTCGACGCCCGCGGGGCAAGGGCAGCCCGCGTGACCGACGCTTCAATCGCAAACGCCCGTGGATAAGTCCCCCAGCGGGCGTTCGGAATAACAGCCGCGCCTAATGGGCCCCGCGTCGTCGACGGGGGCGCCCTCTACAAGGGTGCGCCCGTGGAGAGACGGAGGAACATGCGCCTTTGGATCGAGGGCGGGCCGCGGCGATGGCGGCCTCGCAGCTGCCTCGCTCAGGCACTGGCGCGCTTCGCCCCAGCGAGTGCGAAGCGGGTCGGGTGCCCATCCTGCCTGAGATGTTCGCACGCGCAAGCCCTCATTGCTGCCGGCCTTCTCTCGTCTCCCGGGTCCTAGGGGGCAACGCGATGTTTGCGCGTCCGCTCGCGAATGATAGCGGGCGAATGCCATCCGGCCGGGCGGGGCGCTTCCGCTGCGGCGCGACGACGAGCGGGGCGCGAGGCGCTGCGCGACCAGAATCCTGGCGCGCGATCGAAACGCGGCTCGAAGCCCTCGGGCCGAAGAAGGCTCGCAACGCACGGCGCGCGCCGGAGCGCCCAATTGCTGCGGTTCGCACCGGGAGATTCCGCGCGCGCATGCGGCGACCAGTTTTGCTCCCGCGAGGAAAAAACATGCATGTCCGCGATGCCCCTTCCGTTCATGACGAAGCAGCCGCCGCTGGATGTCTTGGCGGCGCGCCAGCGGGTGCCCGATGGCGGCGGGCCAGGGGGGCGCGCGAGGCAGCGGTCCATCGCTGTCGCCGGGCGCCGACCGTTGACCCCGAGGGCCCTCGGACATTGCGCCGTCGACGTCGAGCTGGAGCAGAGCCAGCCCCACGTCGGGAAGCGAACTAGGGCCGCGCCACGCCCCCCCCGAAAAGGCCGAGCCCAGACCGTCGCGCGCGGAGCGGGTACCGGAGCTGCGCGAAGCAAAAATGGACGTGGACAACGACGACGACGGTGCTTGAACGGCCAGCGCAAGCATCTCGCTTTCGAAAGCAGCGCGGGCGCCGCCGCCCCTCCGTCGAGCGGGGAGAAGGGCGCGCCGCCGCATTTCCATTCCATGGCTAGGGCCGCGGCAGTGGAGACAGGTCGCGCGCGCCTGGATGGAACTGCGAGGGCTCCAATCGCGGCCGCAGCCTTCGCCGCCCCCGGCAGCCCGCCCAGCGGCGTCCAGTCCTCGCGGCGAATGATGCCGTGGAGCAGGCGGGCGCGCAAAGAAAACCCAGCGACTCGGCTCCAGGGCCGCGGCCCCCCCCATCTCATCCGCGGGTCGGCGTCGCGAACCCCCCCGCGCGATCTCGACGGCGCCGGCGCCCGCGAGACCCTCGGACAGACCGCTGTCCGCTTTCCGCCAGCATGTGGCCCCCACCGCGACGCCGCCCGTCTGCCTGCCAACGGGCGCAGATGAGCGCGGGCCCAGCAGTCGGCATCGCCCGCGTCAACTTCTGGGCCCGCAGCTACGTCGCGATCTCGATCGGGATTCTATGTCAACCGTTTTGCAACGATGACAAGGACATGGCACCGCTTGCATCATAATGGCACGGTTAGGGATATCCTACATCATGCGTCAGTGCAAGATGCCCACAAGGGTCGAGTGCGCCGCTATCTGGCAGCGCACGCGCGCGCAGTCGACAGCCTCCAGGCACTTGGCCGCCAGGATCGCATGGGGCGCGCCAGCGGGCGGGGCGCGGTAAAGCGCGGGCGCGATCGGGGGGGTGAGCCAGTAGGGGGGCCCGGGAAAGGCGGGCACCTCGCGCGCTGGGCGCTCTAGAATCAACTTCTTCGCTTCTGATTTGCAGTGGGGCAGGAGATCGCGCCGCTAGTCGCGCGCCGCGTGCGCCGACCTGATGCGCAGAGACTGCGCCGAAGTCCTAGCGGAGAGATGTTCGGGGTCGCCCCCGTCGCGGAGGAAAGCGCAATCGAGCCGCCGAAAATTGCCGCCCGCATGCCTGCAGAGCCTCGCAAGCAGGTGAATATCTACCTTCAGGCGCTTGCCAGGCAAGAGTCTCGGCTGCGCGACGCAGCGCGGCGCGGCGATCGCTCTCGCGACGCACAGGGCGGCATTAGCACGCGAACGCGCCGCAGTGGTAGCAGAAGCCGCCGCCCTCATTCTGAGCGCGCCCCGAGCAGACTGCCACATGGCCGTCCACGACGCAGCGGGCCCCGTCCACAAGCCAAAATGCGACGCGACGTCCGCGACCGCGAAATCGCAGCATCTCGGCGTCACCTGACTGGCCGCTCGCTGCAACTTCGCCTTGCCCACTCGTCGCCTCGATGGCGCGTCGCGCCGACTCCAGGCTGGGCGGTGGAAGACCGCCGGAGACGAGCGGGCCTATGAACTCCTCCACGCAATGCCTGGCAGGGGCGCCATGAACCAGTACTTCAGTAAATGCAAGGCACAGCACTTGCAGGCCGCTCGCGATTGGCCCCCCCAGCTGAAGCGAAGCCCCTTCGCCGCCGCGCACGGCCCGCGGCGCCGGCATTCTGCGGCAAGGAACCCGCAACTGCGCCCCCCTCTCTGCAGCGCTAATCGTAGCCCAAAGTCTCGTCTTGCGCTTAGCTCCTGCAGAGTCGACCTGAATCGCACAGATATCTCTCTCGGCCGACTGAACGCGAATCCTTCCCGGCCAGCTCCGGACGGCGACCCGGCTTCGCCGCGCGACCTTCCGCGGCCGCAACGCGCGCAGCCGCCTCCGCGGACGCGGAAAGTATGCGGGTGGCCAGCTTGAGTTCATTCCCCCATGAAGCGCTTGCCGCCTGCCTGACTGTCGCCAGCTGGGACTGGAGGTCGCCCGCATTGACTCCGAGCATGGTTCTCAATATAATTCAGCTGACCTGGATAACGAGCGCTGTCAAAGATGAGATGACTTGAGCTCGAGCTTCCCCCTCTCGCTGCCCGCCAGAAACCCCGGCATCTTCGCGAGGCCACGCTGGTGCGTCCAGCTCTCGAATGCCCGCCGCTGCTCCGAGCGCAGCATCATTTCGTTGCCCAAGTTGGCGACGCATTTCTTGCCCTGGACCTCCATGGGCATCTATGAGGGCGACTTGGCGGTTCCAGCATGCACTTGCGCGGTCGGGCATTGCATTGGCGGGGCAAGGAACCTTGCCCAGCCATCTTTGATTTTGAGGGCGCCGAGACTTGCTGAGCACGTCTGGATGCCGCGGCCGCAGGGGCCGTGAACTGCGCGACGGAGAGCTCCGACCGGGACTCCGCTGACGCAACCTCGAAGGCGCCCTCGAGGTCAGCACCCTTGAGTCGGGCCTCCAAAGACTGCGCGGCAAATTCCCTCTCGACGAAATCGGGCGCGGTGCTTTTGAGGATGGTGGCGTGGGTTTTCCGTTTGAAGGCGCGGTCGCGCGGCTCCGGGGGTGGCGGGGCGCGCCGGGCACAGGCCGACTCTTTGCGGATCTCCTGCGTCTGCTTCTCGGGGCCGAGAAGCACATCATCGCGTTGCTTCGGCATGGCGCCTCGCCCCCCCGGGCGGCGTCCGTAATCGACCATCTGCTCTTGCAGGCGCTTCTCGATGTCGTCGAGCTCGGGGCGGGCGCTGGCCGAGGCGGCATCGGCGGCGTTGGTGAGGGCGTTCGTCGGCGCACTGCCGAACTGCTCGATAGCGCGGCCGATGGGGGCAGCGGCAGCTGCCGCGGCACTTTTGGCGGAGGTGGCGACCCCCCTTCCGCTTTTTCTTTGCGCATGCCGCGTGTGTCGCGAATGTGGGTTCCGAAGAACTCTTCAAAGCGGCTGTCGCGCCAGTCATCCTGATCTCCATCTCCGTCAGTGTTTCCAGCATCTCGTTCAGACGTGGACCGAATATCATCGTCAACAGCAGGAGAGGGAATTTCCTGATAGGCTCCCGCTTGTGGTGGTACGTTTTGACTCTTGCTGCCCCCAGCCCGTTCATTCGGCGCGGAGGCGGGTCGGGCATCCTGTCGCAGGAAGAGATCCGAGCACCCGCGAGAGCAACGCAGCCACTCCTGACGCCACATACATACTGCAGTCGCCCGCGATGGGAAAACCAGAGCCTGCCGCAGAGCACCGCGAGTGAAGTATGTCGGTGGCATGCGCTGCCGCAGAGGTGAACAACAACCACTGGAACCTAACCGCGGGCCAGCGATATCTGGCTCCTTAGAAGGCGAACATCTCGTCCCAAAGCGGCTGCGGATGGCGATGCTGATGATGATGACGATGGGGCGGAGGTGGAGGTGGGGGAGGGGAGGGGGGGGGAAGGGGGGGGAGAAGCAGGAGGAGCAGCAGGAAGAGGGACAGGAGGAGCACGGGGATGGGGGGGGGAGGAGGGGGCGGAGGAGGAGGAGGAGCTGCCGCAACTCCCAGACCATGCGCAGCTGCGCCACCGGCACGCGAATGGGAGGAAGAGGCAGAGGAAGAAGAGGAAGGGGATCGGCCCGCCGAGCGAGCGCGGTCGCGGCGGCGCGACGCGCCGCGGCCCGAGGACCGACCGACTCATGCGGCTGGGGGGGGGGGGGGCGCCTGGCTCCGCGGGCCTGGAGGGGCCTGGTGCGCTCTCCAGAAGGCAAAGATTTGGCCGCAGCATTCGGGGGCTGGCGGTTTGCCAACCTGCGCAAAACTAACTTCCCACTGTCGGTGCCCGCTCCACCAGGACACAGGGTAGGTGACTGGTGTAGCATTCCGCCGCCTGCACTGATGGTGCCACCCGGCCGCGCGCACTTGGAACGCCGCAACTGACCGCTCATCGCGAGGGGCGGATGAGACGAGCGCACATGCTCACCTCCAACCTTAAGGATGGGGCGCGCGGCAGGCGGAATGCGAAGCTCACAATTGCATTCAGAAACAAAAAGCCTGCCGCGGCAAGGGTTCTCTTGCATCCAGCTCTCGACTGAGACTCGCTCCTCGTTTACAATGAAAGCAGAACCGGCGCTTTTTGCCCCTAGGATGCCGCGCCACGCAGTGGCCCGACTAGAGACCGAGCCCGTGCCGAAGCAAAGCTGTATTCGCGGGCCTCCGCCTGGGGCGGGGCGCTGGTGCTTGGCCCTGGGCTGCGAATTGACTTCAGTCGCTATTGCTGCTAGTCGCCTATGTGCTCGCTGGAAGGGAGTTTCATGCACTTGTGGCGTATTTAGCTCCGGCTGGATATCATTCAGTGCCTTGGTTAGGCCTCGCTGTACTAGGGCGTCGGCTCGCCCGCTGCCTTGCGCGGCGTACCGGGGCTGCTGGGGCCCCAGAAGGCTCGCGGCATCAAGATGAGACTTGCTTTTCATGATGGAGACGCGGGCAATCCTGTCGGGCCTCTGGGGGATCGCCTGCTCGATGCGCTGCCACCGCTGCTTGCGAGGGCCAATGGGGTAGAGCCAGAGCCGTGCGCGCCGCCCCTCCAACGCGAGCGAGTTGCCCGCCCAGATGTCCAGGGGGCCGCTCGTGAGCAGGAGGCAGTAGAACTAGGCCGCGAGCTCTGGGCACGGGACTGTTTGGGCACCGTCGACGGCGCCGAAAAGGCTTGACAATGCAGCTTCGTCTGGGAGGTCCTCGAAATCGAGCGCGAGACCCCGCCTGGCCCGAGCGATTCTAACGGCGGCAGCGTTCGCAGGCCCCTCGAGGTAGGCCCTGTGGGCCACGATGTGGAGTCCCTGGACGGAGGCGAAGGCGTCGATGGTGGGGGCCGGGACTGGCATGTCGACGCTGCGGATAATCTGAGGCTCGTTCCAGTCGGGGGCCTGGGGGGCCTCGTTGAGCCCTGCGGGGGAATGCCGCGGCATCAGAACATATGCGCATCGGGATGCTCGGCGATCGATAGAACAGCACGAGCTTCGAGGTCGTGGGTTCGGCGGGTCCAGTCATGGTCGATGTTCTTGCTTTCGGTGCGCTGATAATAACGGTGCAGGAGATCCTCTGGCGCCAGCCCGCAGCGTGGGCAAGCAGGGGGACAGTCAGATCCAGCGCTCGACGTCCTCTTCGCCGTCCAGCTGCCACCGGTGACGGTGTTCTCGAGCGCCCCTGTCTCCGCGAAAAGCATCCTGCGTCGCGTCCAGCGCAGAGCGCGCTGAACCGCTTGGAGGTGTCCTCCGTCGGAGCAGCCAGCCCCTTCAGGGCGTCGTCCTGCGTGCTGCCACAGGCCCTTCGCGGTCGGGCGGTGGATCTCGCCGAAGAGGCGCTGTGGGTAGGTCTCCTCGGGCTTGAAGATCAAGATGTTGCCGTTGGGTTCTGACCATTTGCTGGGCTCTTGCAGGCTGCGTCCGAGCTCGCCCCTCGCCGCGATGAGGGGACCCATAAGGCCGGCAACCGATCGCCAATTGGCGCGCGCCCGAGTCATATTCATCTTGTTGAAGACTGCGAGGGCTGCTGCCCATCCAATTCGTACTTTTGCATGGTACTGAGGTTGCTGCTCCCACAACGCGAACCACTCCTTGACCTGGCGCCTGATGTTGTCCGAGACGGGGTCCTGCGTATCGTAGATGAGAAGCGTGATGGTTGAGAAGCACCGCCCTCCTACCGTGAAGCCCGCCATGGTGGCCGCCGTCGCTCGCTCTTGCTTGGCGCGCATGTTCGGTTGGCCCATGACCGACGCGTCGCGCCTCAATAATTTGGCCCGCGGGTTGGGGGTGTAGAGCCTGGCTGTGACCTTGCGTCATGCTCCTCGCCGTTGGAACATGGAGAAACGCTTGAATGCTCTGCCCACGGCCTTGGCTCTCTTGGCGGCTGTAGGCGTGCGTCTGTCTCGTCCCAAGGTAGAGTCGAATCCCAGATCACGAGCTGTCTTCGGTGACTTGATGGTGGCGCCCTGCTGCTGGATGGCGCAGACGACTGCCTTCTGGACTGAGTTGTGGCCATATATATGTGTCTTCTCCGAGACCTGGAGGCCGAGCTGCTGAATGCCTTCGACGAGCGTGGCCGCTCCTTTGGCCTCCTGATGACGCACCAGGAGATCTGTGGCCTTCAGCACGCACAAAAAGGTCGTCCACGAACTCGCGTGGCACCAGGCCTCGGTGGCGCATGTGCACAGCTTCGAGAAGGCCGTAGAGGTAGGCTCTGGCCATGTTGTTGGCTTCCGTGCGTCCTGCCAGTCGCTCGTTGCGCGGGACCGATGCGCTCGAGCTGTGCACGTCGCGTGCTCAAATGACGCGCGGGCTGAGGTAGAGGAGGCATGGCATACAGAGGGCCACGGGTGAGCAGCCCAGCTGGACTGCTAGCGCACGGAGCTCGCTGATGCCGGCATGGCCGTATTACTTCATGGTGTCGAGGTAAAGCGTGACAATTTCTGTGCCACCTCGCGTAGCAGAGCACCCATCGAGTACAAGCGTCGTGAGGGCGGCCTGTAGTGATGATGAACCCTTGATCGCATCATCCCAGAAACTAGCCTTGGCATCGCACCGCTCGCTCATGATACGTTTGTTCATTCGCCCTCAAACTCTGTTAGGCATAGGTCGAAGAGCTACGGGGCGTTCATCTCCTGTAGCGATCGCGTCTCCTTTGGCTATAAGACATATCCAGATGTGCATGAGCTGGTGGGGCCATGTGAGCTTGCTGATGCATGCGTTGATCACGCCAATGAACTCCTGCTTGGCCTGTGGGCAAGTGGCTTGTAACGCTGCCCTGGACCATTGGTCAGAGGCTTGAGCAGTATGCAAGGGGATGGATCTCAGGGCGCCGTCGAAGTCGTCAACATTGTAGGCTGTCCAATCCGTTTCCAAATGCTCTTTGGCAAGACGCCGAAGCTCGAACATGTTGTCGTTGAGGATGCTTCCCGCGGTGTGCGTACTCAACATGTCGTTTCACTGTTCAACCGTGGCGTCCAAAAGGTCTTGGGGGTGTCCAGGAACTTCTCAAGCATGGGCTGCAGTGTCATGGAATTCTCGTTTTCCAACTTTGGACAGGTACCGATGTGCTTGCTTCAAGTTGCCTTCGAGTGACATCTGGGTCCACTCTCGTACTGCGAATACTGCTGCTTGCCACGTTATCTTTGTGCGCTCGTTCGCATCGGAACGGGCCTTGTCAAGGGGTGCGCGTACCACGTGCAGTGATGGAACTTGCTGCTGGTAGCGTATCAGGTGGAACATGGAAATGAGCTCGTCCAGGAGCTCGTTCTCGCCCTTCTTGCCGTCCTGGGGTGCCTTGGCCCTCATGGCCTGCACCGTGCATGTGTGGCTCTTGATGATCTGCTTTAAGAGGAGGAGAGGGAGGAGGAGGAGAAGGCGGAGGAGGAGCGGGAGGCGGGGACCGACGCCATCGGCAACACCAGGACAGGAGGACAATTAATGGGTGATCGCGGGGAGAACGGCAGGAAGAGGACGAGGGAAAGGGAGGAGGGAAGAGCGACTCCATGGCGCCTCCAGAAGATACGACGCATGGTAGACGGGGTGGATCGGCGAACGACTGGGTCGCGCACCAGCCCAAGTCCAGCAATGCGAAGGAACTGTGCGAGAAATGGTATCTTCAGACGGCGACTGGCATACGCAGTGCTGGAGAAGAAAGTCACACATGTGTCCTCTCCCTCCTGGGTACCAAAATTGACAATCAACATTTCTGACTAATGTCCCCTTGGTCCTCCAACGTTGTCCCCATCCTCCTCCTGCTACGTTCTGCCCACGACACTCGAAGATCGAGGGAAATTTTTGGATGTTTTCTGGCGGTGGCTGAGCGTTTCGGGCCCTTCTCTGGCCTCTGGCGGCCTTCGGAGGCTTACGGGGGCAAGCCTTTGGGGATATCTAGGCGTCAGGATCCGCATGGTCACTAAAACTTGCCAAATGCCATCTCTCCTCGAAGTTCCCGGAAGCATCCACCACCACTCATCCTCGATCCTCGAGGGTCGAGGGCAAAACTTAGCAATGCCCCCCACCCCCCACCCCACCCACCAGAGCTGGGCATACGCTCTATTTGTGGAACTGTAAAGCACCCCGGGGCCCACAAGCGGCCTCCACAAGTTTCTGACTCTGGCTCCCTCAGTCTCCAGACATTGCCGTCGCTCCTCCTCCACCTCTTCCTCCTCCTCCTCCTTTTCCTCCTCCTCCTCCCCCTCCCCCTGTCGTGAACCTACGGCTGGCCAGTGCTGTCCATTGCGCTCACCGAAAGTCTCGATCTGCGGAGGTCTCGCACGGAAGCCCGTACACTCGCTCGAGATCCGACTTGTCAGCAATTTGCGTCCCATTCCGCCAGGTGTCCCGTGCCGCCGAGGTCCGGCCTGCTGCATTTGGATCCTCGCCATCCGAGGATCGAAGGAGCAGGATTGTGCTCTGCGTCTCCCAGGGCGTGGTGGGGCATTTTTCCTGCTTGGCAGATCTTTGGGGCTGGACCCCCCGAGCCCCCGGAAGCGTTCGAGGACCGCCAGTTGTCAGGACCTGGGGCGAAAACACACTTTAACAGACGGCAGTCGCCGCGCTGAACCGCACGACGTAATTATGACCCGTTGTGGGCCCCTCGCGAAGTGGCGGGGCTTGGGGTCTAGACCCAACGAAGCAGGCGAGAGAGAGAGAGAGGGTGAGACGATGAAGAAAGCGACGGGTCTTCATCCTCGTCGTCGTCATCCGTCTCTCCCTCCCTGTCCTCCTCCACACCTCGTACGTAATCCTCGTCTCTCCCTCCCTATCATCCTCCGCGTCCTGCTCGTCATCCTTCTGCTCATGCTCAACGCCCTCTTATATCCGCCTCCACTTCCCTCCTCCCCTTCGAATGCATAGTTGTGTTCCTCATCATCCTCTGCCTGCCCGTTTGCATGCTCCACCCATCCTCCTCCTTGAACCAAACTCCCTCATCCTCCTCTTCCTGTCTCCTTCCATCGAACTATTCCTTATCCTCCTCTACTCATTCGTCATCGCTTCCTTATCTTCCCCCTACCTTTTCTCGATCCTCAATCCTCCTGTCCTCCTCACCTGTCCTCCTGTCTCCACCCCCCCCTCCCTCCCTCCCTCCTGTTCTCCATTCTCCTTCTTCCCGTCCTCCTTTCTCTCCTCCTCCTCCTCCTCCTCCTCTCTCCTCCTCCTGCTCCTCCTCCTCCTCCGCCTCCTCCTCCTCCTCCTCCTCCTCCTCCTCCTCCTCCTCCTTCTTCCCGTCCTCCTTTCTCTCCTCCTCCTCCTCCTCTTCCTCCTCCTCCTGCTCCTCCTGCTCCTCCTCCTCCTCCGCCTCCTCCTCATTCGCCTCCTCCTCCTCCTCCTCCTCCTCCTCCTCCTCCTCCTCCGGTCCGTTTCCAAATAATTCGTCCCTGTCGCGCCCCGGGGGTCGGAAGGGCGGGCCGGACGTTTCGCCTGAAACATCCTTCCCACTTATTACCCTCGAGCTTCTAAATTGGCAACCACTTAACAAAAGGGAGGGCGGGTCGCTTCCAAAATGTGGCTCCCGCCTTACCACCGCGCACATTCGCTTCAAACGTTTGCAAGAGCTTCACGGATGGAGTGCGGGTCGTTTTCAAAAGGTGGCTCTCGCCGTAGCGCTGCGCCGACGTGCACGCCTTTCAGACAGGCGCAAAGAGTTTCACGGATTGTGGGCGGGTCGCTTTCAAAATTTGGCTCTTGCCTTAGCGCCACGCGCATTCGTTTTAAGCTTAGCAGGGATTTGGCGGATTGAGGACAGGTCGGGAGAAATGTGGCTCTCGCGAAGGCCCCAGTGCCACCGTCCACATGCGTCCCCCGCACCCATTTCGGCACACCCCTCACACGCTTCGTGGCCCCATAGGGACCTCCACCGAAGGCCCCAGTGCCACCGTCCACGTGCGTCCCCCGCACCCATGTCGACACCCCCCCTCACACGTTTCGTGGCTCCATAGGGAGCTCCACCGAAAGCCCAAGTTCCACCATCCACATGCGCCCCCCACTCTCATTTCGGCACCACCCTCACATGTTTCGTGGCTCTATAGGGACCTCCACCGAAGGCCCAGTGCCACCGTCCACATGCGCTCCCCATTACCATTCCAGCACACTCCTCACACGATTCAAAGCCCCGAAGGGAGCTCAACTGAAGGCCCCAGCGCCACCGTCCACAGGCCCCACACACATACACACACAACACACAACACACAACACACAACACAGAACACAGAACACAGAACACAGAACACAGAACACAGAACACAGAACACAGAACACAGAACACAGAACACAGAACACAGAACACACACCACACACCACACAACACACAACACACAACACACAACGCACAACACACAACGCACAACGCACAACACACAACACACAACACACAACACACAACACACAACACACAACACACAACACACAACACACAACACACAACACGCAACACACAACACTCAACTCACAACCCACAACCCACAACCCACAACCCACAACCCACACCACACACCACACACCACACACCACACACCACACACCACACACCACACACCACACACCACACACCACACACCACGCAACAAACAACACACAACACACAACACACACACACAACACACAACACACAACACACAACACACAACACACAACACACAACACACAACACACAACACACAACACACAACACACAACACACACCACACACCACACAACACACAACACGCAACACGCTACACGCTACACGCAACACGCAACACGCACACGCACACACGCACGCACGCACGCACACCCACGCACGCCCACCCACGCACGCACACACACACACACGCAAGCACGCACGCACGCACGCACGCACGCACGCAGGCACGCACCCACACACACAGAGAGACACACACACACACACACACACACACGCACACACACACACACCACTTTCGGCACACTCCTCACACGTCTCGTGGACCCTTAGGGAGCTCCACCGAACGCTACAGTGCCACCGTCCACATGCGTCCCCCACATCCATTTTGGCACAACCCCCCATACGGTTCGTGGCCCCATATGGAACTCCACCAAAGGCCCTAGTGCAACCGCCCGCATGCGTCCCCCACAACCATTTCGGCACACCCCTCACACGCTTCGTGGCCCCATAGGGACCTCCACCGAAGGCCCCAGTGCCACCGTCCGCATGCGTCCGCCGCACCCATTTCGGCGCCCCCCTCACAGGGTTCGTGGTCCCAAAGAGAGCGCCACCGAAGAAGATAACTATTCACAATTGCGGCACTCACAGCTGCACATGGTTGAGTCATTTGCCAGGCTCATTTATGGCAGTTCCCTAGGGGGACACTTCCCTCAGCGAAAACGGAGCCTTCTAGGGGCCTATGAAGAGGAAGCTTGGAGGGAGGGTGTATGCAGCATCTTTCTTGAATATTGGGTTTACACTGGTCCTCGTCCTCCTTCCCCTCCCTCTCCCTCCCCTTTAGCATGATGGGAGCGGGTCCTGAGGGAAACGAGTTCTGGACTCGCCCAGGGCCTTCCCTCAGGACCAGCTTGTCGTCCTAGGACCCGATTCCCTCTGGACCCTTTTCCCACATTGCGGCCCCCTCCTCCTCCCTACCTCCCCCCGCCGGCGGGGAGAAAAAAAACGACGCCGTGGCCACCGTCCCCGCGCCCGCGCCGGAAGCGAAGGGGCGGTGGGCTCGTGCCCCCCCGCCCCATCCGCGGCGGTCAGCACACGCACGTCGTCTTCCGCCTCCGGACCACCTTGGACGGGGGGGGGGGCACCCGCCAGCCAAGGCCCCCCTGGGAGCCATGAGACAGCAGCGAGGGCGGCCAGCGCCTCTCTGAGTCTTGGGCCACGGGCGGCCCAGCCCTGGGCCACCCGCCCCGACTCTGTCTCCGCCGTACTTCTTGGCCGATTTCGCAAGTAAGGCAGAATTTCCCGCCCTACTTTCCAAGCTGCTGCTTCGGATGTTGATTTCCGCCCGTACTTTGCCGTCGCCGTTTCCGCCAAAATTTAGCGGCCCTACTTTTTCACGGCGTCCGGGGGCGTTCCCGACACAATGTTAAGTCAAACTCATCCACGGCACGGCGGATCCGGAGTCAGGGCGGGCCCTAAAACAGCGGGCCCTGTGGCGACGGCGAGCCCAGTCCGCTTGCTCGCAGCAGTCGCCGCCATCAGCCTCGATCTTTTTCTATAGGGCGGGAAAGCGGGGGGGGGCGGCCAGCGGAGATTGGCGAAGTGATTGAATATAAAATCAGCGAGTAGGGCGGGAGATCTGAGCGAATGCTGGGGCCGAGAAACTTGGCACCTCGCGTGCGCGCGTGCGAAAGAAAAGTCAGGACGAAGAGAAGGAACGAGGAAAAACGACACCACCTCCACCAGGGACCACCAGAGGGGGAAGCCTAGGGGATCCTTCTGGCGGCATGGTGCCCCCCACCCCCGCTCGCTCGAGACATCTCCAATACCCAACTCGAGGAGGTCGCCCTGGTGGTGGTCATGTCGCTTCTCCATCCCCTGGGGCCGAGAGCCTCGGCCCGCCAGCACAAACCTGCGACGCCGCGAACAACAAGGAAGCACCGCGAGGTTCGAAATGCTGATGGCCAGCGGACGCCATCTGGCCCCAGGGCCCGCACGAGGCCAGAGCCCTGGGGACCCTGACACCCGCCGGTATATTTTTGTTCGATCCTCGCCCCCAGAGCTTCCGACCGCTTACCTAGGGGGGCAGCTTTGCGCCCCAGATCCATTTCTGATGGCCCCAAGGGCCCGATAGAGATAATGTTTTCATCCTCTGGCGCGTAAAGGTCTTTACCCGCTCCCCTGCCCCCAGACAACCCCCAAATGCTGATTCTCGCGCGCATACCCTGGCAATCGCAGGGCCCCCCCGCCCCGACGCGCCCCACCCCGCTCAAGCGTTACCGTTGCAGGGGTCCCCAACACCCTCCCTCCGCGGGTAACGCCTGCTACCTGAAACAATGACGAAATGAATTCACATCGGGCGCCAGAGGCCGAAATCGAGGAACAGCGCTGGCATCGATCAACATCGTCGGAGATCTGAGGATGGGGCCGAGGCTGTGTACAGGGCTTCCGGCTGGCGGCGGCAGGCGCGGCCACATGCGACCAGCGAGTTCAGACGACGCAGGCGCGAACCAGGCCCAGTGCAGGAGGGGACGGCCCGCAAAAGGACAGAGTCCTGAGGATGGAGCCGGGCGCTGTGCGCAAGGCTTCCGCAGGCGGCGGCAGGCGCGTCCACATGCGGCCAGCGAGCTCGGCCGCGCGAACCAGGCCCAGTGCAGGGAAAGGGGGGGCCGCTGCGCAGGAGGGAGGCGACCCGTAGGAGCGGGCGAGGAAGGGAAGGGCTCTGAGTCGGGGGCGTCAGAGGGTGGGATTCGCAACTCATGGCCCCAGGCGCGTGCGCGACCCCTGTGGGGCCAAGGGACGTGTTGAACAAGGAAGAAGGGGGCCATCAAATCCATCGGGGATCTACCAATCCGGTTCAATCCAAACCCGGGTCAGTCGGGCTTGCAAGACCCTGCAGGATCCTGCACGCAAGCCCAGGTCAGTGCACCCTGCGAGATCCTGCAAAATCCAGCTCTCTGGACCCTCGTCGCTTGAGCCCCGAGTCCAGGGAGATTTCATGGCCCCGGCCATGACATCAACCCCCAAGTCATCGACCCCCTCTTGGCCGCCCGCGACCCAAGGTGGACAGCGGCCTCAGAGCTTCACAGCACACGCTGCGAGCAGAAGGCATCGGGTGAGGCCTTCGGCATGCTGGGCTTGACCTAAGCCCGTGGACCGGTGCAGACGCACCTCCGGCCTTCCTGGCCAGGGGAGCACAGGCACCGAGCATGGCCCGGGACTCGCTCGGGCCGAGCCCAGCGGAGCAGCCCGCTGCCTGCAAGAGTCCCCGAGGGGTCTCCGAAGGCCCCCGCGGGTCTCCGGAGGCCTCCGAGGCCAACGCCGCCAAACCCCTCCTCGCTGGGGGTCTCTGGGTGCCCCTCTCTCCTCTTGCGGGACGGGGCTGGTGCGTCGCCCGGGACCACCTTCACCTTCTGCTGCCCCTCCGGCACCTCCAGGACCGCCGCCTTTGGCGGCGCGCACATGGGGGTAGGGGGAGGGGGGAAAGCTTCTTGGAAGGAGGCCGCTTCTTCGAAGACGCGGGCGTTACATCTGCAAACATGGCTCCCGCGCCTTCCAAGAAGCAGGGGTGCTTCTGAGAAGCCTTCCCCCCTCCCCCTCCCCCCCCTCTGCGCGTGGCCGAGCCTTCTCGGCCGCACCTGCCTGGCTCGGCGCCCGCAGAGGCTCGGCGGGCCGAGGCGCGTAGAAGGGGTACAGCACCGGCGGGGGCCCAGCGGTGGTCACCGAGGGCGCCAAGGCCACCTTGCCGGCCACGGCGACCACGGGTGCCGGCGCGACCGCGTAGACCTTCTGCAGCGCTGCTGGCGCCACAGGCACGAGATCCTGTCGGCGGTGCGCCAAGAGGAGCTCACGAATCTCAGCTTTGCCGCCGAGCTCTCTCTGGGCCTCCCGCCTGAACGGAATGGCTGTGTGCACAGCTAGCCACGAATGCCCTCGGCGTCCTGGGTCCTCGCGGCCGCGGCTGGGCGCAGCTCGGAGAGCAGGCCAGGGGGGACCCAAGGGTTCGCTGTCGGCGGTGCGCCAAGAGGAGGTTCTGGCTTTTGGTTTTGCGGTCGAAGTCTCTGGGCCTCCCGCTTGACTCGCATGGCTGTCCCGCTCCGTTTTGTCGCCTAATTCGGGAACTGCACTGGCCTGCGTGTATGCCGTGCTACTCACTCTTGGGCAGATCTGGAGTGTGCGTGCCCCGCCTGACCTTCGCCCGCCGTCTGCCGCCGTCGCCAGCCAGCGGAACGGCATGGCTGTGCACCACGGGCCACGAGGACCCTCTGCGTCTTGGCCCTCCCCGGCCAGGAAGCAGAGAGGGTCTTCATGGCCGCGGCTGGGTGCCAGCTCGGAGAGGTTCGCCCTGGGGCCGGTTTTGTACGGATGTTCGTCGGGGGTGGGGGTGGGGGGAGGGCCTCCGAGAAGGCACGGCGGCCTTTTGGAACAGATCGGGGGCTTCTAACACGGATTTTTCGGACGCTGCAGGGGTTCTAAGAGGTCCCCCCTTTCTGGGAAGGCCGCCCCCCCCTCGCCTAGCCTTTTTGTAAATCCTGAGCCTGCGGAAGCCCGCTGCGGGCCCTGGGGCCGTCAGATAACGGCCGCAGGACAACACAACATCGGTTCGGGAGCCTACGCCACGAAGATACTCGATGCGGGTATCACCGTATGTGCATCTCTTTGCTGGCGAGTTCCCTTCCCCATGGGTGTCTGGGATTGCGCGAGTTTGAATGACAGAGTACGAGAGGACCTGACTGTGAGTGAGTCTGGGTTTGAGTGGACCTCCCTTGTGGCCTTTCTTCGGATACCAAAATGCCATGCCTGCTACATCGCGAGGATTATATTGCTCTGAAAAGAGACACGCGTGCCCTTACCCAAACGGCCATGCTATCTGAGACAGCCCCGCAGTCTAGAAGCGAACGGTCCAGCGTCATAACCCCCTGGCGGCTCCCTCCCCTTCTAGGAGGACGCCAACTATTAATCTGCACTGATCCTGGCCGAACCGATCCTGTACGTCCAAGATCGCCCTCCAGGCCTAACGGGCAATGCATAAAAACATGCGCCGACCATGGGCCCAATATCGGCTTAGCTTCGGGGCCCCAAAACCGTGTGGTGACGGACCCCGTGGTGACCTCGGAATCCGCAACGTCCTCACCGCGCGATCCGTCACCGCACGGACTTGGGACATCGAAGGCCCCTGTCGCCCAAGACGTCCTCGGAGAACGACTCTAAACCCAAAACCGTGCGGTGACGCCATATCCCCACTGACTCACCCTGCGATGTGGTCACCACACTGTTCGGAGGCCCCCGACTGGCCAGAACTAATGGGCGCGAAAGGCTGACCCCCCCCCCCCAACCTCCGCCATCCTTCGAGGCCCAACGAGCCGGCTCCCCGAGGCCCGGGGCGCTCGCCGCGCGCCCGTCGGCGCCCACGCCGCCGGCGCAGGGCTGCAGAGGCACGGGTGCAGCGGGCCAGCGCGGCTCCGCCGCGGTCGTGGCCGCGGCGCCCGCCGGCGGCCGTGCGGCGGCCACGGGCGGCCCCTGCTGCGGCGGGAGTATGACCACGGGTGCACGGCCTGCGGGGGCGCCGCCCTCCGAGCCGGCCGCCGCCGCGGCCGCGCCCACGGCCTCTCCGGCGACGGCTGCGGCGGACACGTCGGCGCACGGCCGGGGCCGCGGCGGCGCGGCGCGCTCCGCAGCCGCGGCATCGGGCTGCGCGGCCGCGCCTGCAGCGGGCTGCGGCGTGGCCTGGAGCGGCGTGCCCCGCCCGTCCCTGCAGGGGGCCCGCGAGCAGGGTCAATCAACCGAGCCTCCGTGGCCGGGCGAGGGGAGCGGCGGCGGTACAGGCCAGCGCCGCTCCCGAAGGACGTCTGGGCCTTATGCTGCTCCCATCGTACTCAAGGACCACCTCCCAGAAATCATGTCGAGCACCCGGAAAAGTATCGAAAGGGTGCAGAAACAGTGTCGGGCGAGCGTCTCCCAGGGCCCGACACGTGAAAGCCCTCGAGTTTCGGATTGTTTCGGGGGGCTCGAAATTCTTCCTGGCGGTCAAAGCTAAAGTAGGTTGGAACATCACAAGTCCAGGCCCTGCCTGCCTCGGGGCCCGCTTGGTCGCTGCTGGGGCCCCTGGGGGCAGGGAGGCAGGGGAAATAGATGGCCAACTCTAGGGCGTGGGAGGCCGTGATGGCGATGCTGGTTATAACGATGATGATGTTGATGATTGATGACGACGATGCTGGCGACGGTGATGACTTTCGCGCGTGGGCGGTTCGGCGTCCAAGCCCAAAAATTGACCCACCTATTCCCCCAGCCCTGAGGGCAAGAGGAGCGCGTGCCTCAAGGGCGCCGGGCTGCGACAGCGGGTCAGTCTGCTCGCCGGTGGTCGTGGTCGCTGCCGGGTCCTGCGGTGTCACCGTCTGGGCGGCCTGGGCGAAGCCGTACGCGAACGTCCTGGACACCGATGCCGGTGCCGGGGGCGACGCCAGTGAGTCGGGGATCGCGGCCGCGGCCGCGGTGACCGCGGCGCTGCCTCCCGGCGGGGCCAGGACGGTGCTTCTGTCCCCAGGCTGCGCAATGGGCACTGAGGGGTAGATGGGCACCACTGCGGACATGCCCTGGCCCGTCTGGTGGAGGGCCTCCCCGCGGCCTCCAGAAGCTCCCTGCAAAGGCGCTAAGCCAAAATGGCTGCGACGGCGCACGGGACAGGGTTACACGGATGCGGATGGAAGGTTTGATGGGAAAGAGCAAGCAAAGGAGCGGGGGGGCGGCGGCGACGGTGGAGGTGGATGGAAATGAGACGACAATGATGTGAATGATCTTGTGGTCTGAATGAAGGAGGCATCGAGGAGGAAGAGGGGCAGCATCGACAGGATGAGGAGAGTAGGAGTATGAACATCAGGGGTTACCAGGTCGAGACGTGCTCACATATTCGGAATGGGCAATTTTACGACCTTTCCTTGATCGTGCAGGGGCGAGAACAACGACGCCTTACTCGCGTGAGGTACTTCTGCTGCGTCAGCTTCTTTCATCCGCTCTCCTCCACTCGTATTATGCTTAACTCATGTATATCCCCATTGCTATCTTTGGGACTGTGGACTTGATATAGTTTGGAGTGCGGCGGAGGTGATGATAGTGAGGGCGCTATTGAGATGACGAGGATGTTTACGAGTGTTACACGCATGCGGATGGAGGGTGTTATGGGAAGGAGCAGGTAGAGGAGCGGGGGTGCGGCGGCGACTGATGCGGGGAGGAGGGGAATCAAGTAAGCGAGTGTGTCGGAGAGTAGAAACAAGGGGAGGAAGCGGAGGAGGAGGATGAGGGGAAATAAGGGGTGAGATGACAACGATGTGAGTGATCTTGTGGTCTGAGTGAAGGAGGCATCGAGGAGGAAGAGGGGCAGCATCGACAGGATGAGGAGAGGAGGAGTAATATGAACATCAAGGGTTACCAGGTCGAGACGTGCTCACATATTCGGAATGGGCAATTTTACGACCTTTCCTTGATCGTGCAAGGGCAAAAACAAAGACGCCTTACTCGCGTGAGGTAAGTCTGCTGCGTCGGTTTCTTTCATCCGCTCTCCTCCACTCGTATTATGCTTGCCTTCCTCCTGTTCCCTCCTCCTCTTCCTCGTCCTTCTTCTACCTCTCGTCCTCTTTCCTTCTCCTCCGCCACCGACGTGGCTGGCGGGGACGGAAGTCCTGGCCGCTGCGGCCTTGAACACCGACCCGACCTGCAGCTGGCCCACAGTGTCGCCTCCGACGGGGTCGCTGGCAGCACAACAAAGGCGTCAAGCCGATGTTCTCCGCAGAACGAGGTAAGTAGTCGAGTGGGCGTGTCGGCCCTCCACTCCCTCCCTCCCGCCTGATAGGAACTTCCCCTGGCCAGCCCGACGCTGTGGCCCGGAGGGAGGGAGGGAGGGGGGCTGGATAAACTACGAGGGGGCGTACCCATGGGCAATTGTAACTTGCCCAAGGAGGAGCAGGGGGCGCCCAACACATCGCCCTTCAGGATCCCTCGCGCAGGAGGGGTGTGACGGATGAAAGGGAAGAGGGGACGGACAGAAAACGGGAAAAAAGGAACTCCTCCTCATCCCCCACTTGCTCTCCTTGTCCTACTTCTCCTCCCCGTCCTCCTCCTCCTCCTTCTCCTCTCCTCCTCCTCGTCCTCCTCCTCCTCCTCGTCCTCCTCCTCCTCCTCCTCCTCCCCTTCCCTTCCTCCAACCCCCCCGTTTCAGGGGTGGGCGGGTGGGGGAAGGGGGACAGGGGAGGCCGGGGATGGGGAGAACGCCTGGGACATGGATAGCGTGGAGGCAGGGGATGGAGTGGAAGCGGAATGCACGAGCGGGGGGGGAGGGGGGGAAAGCGGCGGATGGGGGGGGAGAGCATGGAAGTGTCAGTCGGGCGCGGTATTACAACAGTATGTGTGCGGAGGAAAAGGAGGAGGAGGAGGAGGAGGAGGAGGAGGAGGAGGAGGAGGAGGAGGAGGAGGAGGAGGAGATATGGCATGGCATGTGCGAGTCCCACCGCGAATGGAGTATGGCATGGTTTCTCTACTCCCTGTGGCGAGCGAGGGCGCTCGCGCCTCCCCAGGGCGGCGCGCCTGTCTGATCAACACTGGCTATGGAACAGCACGCACGCGTACACACTAGCCAGCACCCTCGCAGGAGCAAAAGTGTTACATACATGTACCAGTCGCTCACGTTTGCACTGGTCTTCTCTCGTTTTTTTGTCTCTCTCTCTCTCTCTCTCTCTCTCTTTCTGGTGCTCCTCACTGCCTTTCGCTCTTCGTCTCGCCGTTCATGGTCTAGTCCGAGCCTGGGCCCCGCGGGCCGTCCACCTCGGGCGCCTTGTTCTCCTCGGGCATGAACTGTCTCAGTGCCTTGGGGATTCGATCCAACATGACGGGGTAGTTCGCCAAAGACCAGGTCACTCTTTCCATGGAAGTGTCCATCGCCTCTTCGTGACTCTCGTCGGTCAGCACGTTCCTCCTGCCTGCTGCGTCTTCTTGCACCTGCTTCTTGACTGGCATCTCGGTTTTGGCGCGGGAGAACGAACTCCACAGCTGGACACGTCGATTCCAACTTTGGCTTGGAGCCTGCTGGTGAATTCTGCAACTCCACGTACACGTTGTCGAGCTTCATCAGAGTCTCGCGCACCTGGTCCTCCAGCGCGGCGGTCGTCATCACCTGCAAGTTCCGCGCTTGGTCACATACTGCAGCGCCACTCGCGCGTTGCCTCTCTTGGCAGGAACTCCTGCCAATAAGGCATTGGCCGGCACCCGCACCTTGGCGCTGGCTTGCGCCGTCTCGGTCGTGGACTCCTCTGGGCGCACGTCCGCCAAGCCGAGCATGAATGCCCTGGCCTGGTCGTCGCGTCCCTGCACCTCGAACTTCGCCATCGCTCAACCGTGGAGGTGTACTGGGAGCTCCAGCGCGGCTAGCACGAGCTGGCATCTCCGCTTGAGCCCCAGCCAGGGTGGCGGATTCATCTGCCGGTATGCCGACGCTCTCAAACACGCTCGCAATGCATCTGCCGCTTCTGCATGGGCCTTTGCCAAAGCATCTCCTAGCAGGAGCTCTGTCGGGCCCTGTCTGAGTGCCCCCCGGGCCTCCTGAGGCCCCCCCTTGGCGATGGCGATATCAATCGCGGCCTTCTCGTCGTCGCGCCCTGTCGGGGCCACTGGCTGAGTCGCATGATCGAACGCCGACTTGCAATATATCGCGCTAGTGGCTGGGAGCTGCTTTGAATACTTGCCGCGGTTCTCCAGACAAACCAGGGGTGCAGGTAGCCGCGAAAACGCATGTCATCCACTCGAGGTGCCCCAACGAGGCCTTCAGAAGCTTGCTCTCCCCCGCCGGCGTGGACGCGCCCCCCTGCTCGATCTCCCGGGACTTCCAAACCAACGGGCGCGATGGAGCCAAGAGACCATTTGCCATAGTGGGGTCCGTCGCACCTACGATGCGCGCGCCCTGCGTTCTACCGGCCCCGCCCAAGCCCTTTGACAAATCATCCGAATGGCGCGCGATTCGAAGGAACTCTGGAGGAATGCTAACGGAACGAGATCTCGTGAAACTGCTTGGCCCTCCTAACCCATGCGCTCGATCTCCTGATCTGGCCGACCGCGGGGGGTTAAGCATGATCTGCCGCGAGAAAAAGATCAGGCCACTCAAATCAGGCGGCGACTGGGCCGCGAGCCAGTCCCCCTGCTTGTAGTCGGTCTATGATTATGCACCTCGAACGGCTGGGCCGCGACATCAGGCCGGGCTGACCTCCAAGTCTTAGCTGGATTGATCCCCTTCGTGTACTCCGACTGCGATTGGACGATCGAATGGTCGGCTCGCTGAGTGAGGACCGATCCAGTGAACTCTCCACTGCCCGTCACCCACTTGCTCAAAGGGAAAGCTCGCTCACAGCATTTCCATCGCACTGGCCCGCAGCAGCCCGCGGCCATCGTCGACCCGATCATTGACGCACGCTCCAAGGATGCCGCGCAAGGCGCCCTGCTCGCCGCGAAGCTGGGCACTCGCAGGGCCCGTCGCGTACGGGAAGACCGACGCCCGGACCCTGGCCGCGAGGTGGGCGCCCCCCTTCTCGACTGGCCCCCCCCAGCACGAACGCGCGCGGGCCCATTGGGTGTTGGTCGACGCGCAGCTCCGCCACCATGAACCTCTCGACCCGTGCTCGTTGATCACCTCGAACAGCTGCTCTGGATGGTGGTCCTTCAGCGCGTAGTCCTTCGGCGTCGCCACGTAGATCGGACAGTTCGGGCGCTCGCGTGGCACCAGCGACTTCGCCGATCACCGCATCGCCGATCGCCACCTCGAACTTGCATGGCGCCAGCGTCAGCGGCAACATCGCGCGCCCGTTAGTGGACGCGGTGGGACTCGCCGTGCACCCCTCGCGCACCAAGTCCAGGATGTCGGCGTTCTTTAGCCTTGCAACGCACACCTACACTTGACCTCGCTCTCCCCGTCGTCACCAGCTCGCAGCGTCAGCGCGGGCCTCGGGCGCAGAATCCGGTCTGGCACCTGGGTCTTCACCAGAGTCGACGTCTCCAGGTCCAATGGGCGCCGCGACTTGGTCTCCTGCGCCAGGCCCCATCCCCTTCTCATGCGCCTTCTCGACCATCAGCTCGCCCTTAACCGACTTCCACCTCTCGTCCTTGAGCTTGATCTTCCAGGTCCCCTGCGCGATCTGGACGTCCGCCTCGCCCGCGACGATGTCCTCGCCCGCGCCCTCCGCCAAGTGAGCGTCCGCGGAGTCGATGGGCGGCGGGCTCGGCATGCTCGGGGGGTGCGCGATGCCGCCGATCTGCTGCCCGCTCGTTACGCTCTGGTCGCTACCTGGCATGTCGACACACTTCTGCTCCTCCAGCCTCGGCTTCTTGGTCTCCTTCTCATGGGCCCTCGACGTCCTCCGCCATCCGACACCCCTCTGGTCCATAAGCCTCGTCCAAGGCCCGCTTGTCCACATCCTGCATCCCATTCAGCTGTATCCGCCCAGCTGGATGCTCCGTCTCTTCAGTATCTTCAGCTTCCCGATCGTCATCGTCCTTTTCACCTTGGCGGGCGTCTCTGGCGCTGCAGGGCCGGGGAGAACATCTCCCTTGAGAAGGGGCCGACAGTCACCGCGTTCCTATAGTCCTACCACGAAATGTTCTTAGAACCAAGCAACGTTCTAATAACAAAACAAGGTTCTTAGAACATTAACCCGACGTGCTAAACCAAGACAGCCCCAACCAGAAATGTTCTAACAACATGTCGTAGAAACCACAAACGGTTCTTAGAACATTGTTTGGTAGGGCTATAGGCGAATCAGGACGCTTCGCCACTGCTTGACTTCCGCCACCTCCAGTGGCCGGTCGCCGCCGGCGATGTCCTCGAACCCTTGGCCGCTGCAGTGCCCCATATCCACCATCTTGGTCCGCGGCTCGCTTCCGCCAAGCGCCGCGCATGACGCTCCTCTCTCGCCGCCGGCCTCATCTGCTATGGCGACGCCTTCACCGCAGCTCCTGGCAGCGCCACCCAGTAATTGCCGCGCACCTCGCCCATGCAGATGCCTGGCCTCCATCGGTGATGAGCTCGCTTACCCAGGATGTCCTTGTTCCTCATCACGCGCAACGCCGCCATGTCACCCGACTGGCACTTGGCCGCGACTCTCGGTCTAGAGTCCAGCGCCCGCCTCGACATCAGCTCGTCTTGCTGCACGGGCGCCTCCACGCGGACGATGGCCCTGATCCGCGCCTGCTGAGCTGCCGCTGGGCCTGTCACGATCGCACTGTTAGCGATCGTGTCTGGGCCGCCCTGCATCGGGTCACCCGGCACCTCTGGGTCGCGGCAAAGCGCGACCTGCATCGGCGACGCCCAGGCCACCGAGAGAGGGCTGTGCTTGGCCGGGACCAGTTCCACCGCGCACTCGCGCAATTCAGTCTCCGTCTAGGGCTGCGCCTTGCGGCTGACGTCCTCCGACGTAACCTCGAACAGCTGGTTGTGGTTCCCCTCGGTCCCCTGGCGCTCGCGCCAGTTGGTGAACTCTTCGCTCGCCTGAGCTCGGTGCGGGTCCACCTTCAGCCACTTCGATCTCATTTCTGGGCGGGCCCACGTCTGGCCAAACGTGTCCGCGACGTTCTTCGAGGCCCCCAGCATGCCGATCATCGGCCCCCCTGGTGCAGGGAGCTTGTCTCGTCTATGATGCCCAGGGACGTCATCCCCCCCTGGGGATCCAGCTCGGCATGTCATTGCAGCCCATGCTCGCGCACTTCAGCGGGATATGAGCCTCGGCAAGAAAGCTGTGTCAAGCATCCGCTCGCACTTCGGGCAGTGGAGCTCGCGCGCTGTATTGATCCCCTGTTCCGTGGCCCGCGCGCGTCGGAGATGTCGTGCCAGCGAATTGTTTCGGCAGTTCCCAAACCGCGCGCAGCTTCCGATGACCGTTCTTCAGTGAACTATGGGTCCGACGTAAGACCTCCCACGCCCCGTCCGCGTCTTCCTCTATCTCCCCATGTTCCTCCTGTGCTGCGCAGCACCTCGCCCCGCAGTTCGATGCCTGGATTTGGCGCTGGCGCCGCGTTCCTCGGACGATCGCCTCCACCAGTCTCCGAGGAGAGCGCTGGCTGTGCAGGGGCCGCGGGGCCCCGCCTGACCTGGTGTGCTGATGCTCATGTTCTCCGCTCCACCTCCCATGCGCCGCTCTCGCTTCCTCCGGCGCCGACGTCGCGAACTCCCAACTCATCGGCATCAGCTTGAGCGTGTCCGGGCGCCGCATCCCGAACGCGCTGCCACTCGCCACGCCCACGTGCACCCCTCTCAGCTGCACCAGCTGCTTCGTCACCAACATCTGTAAACTCGCGCACTCGGGTGGAATCTCGCACCGACAATGTCTGCCCCGCTCAACTGGTATATGGCCACATCCACGACTACGCGGGCCAGGCTCACCGTCCACCTCGCGTCCGCGAGGTGCTGCTCCATGTCCACTCGTCGCTCCAGCGGCACGCAATGCTGCAGCGCCGATGCTTGCGACATGGTGGGCGCATGTGCACCCGGCAGGGCTCGCCCTCGATGATGTGCCTCGAAATCGCGTCGTAGTCGTCGGCCTTGCTCACATCCCAGCCGCTCACCTTGTCGAGAGTCTTGCCATCCTTGACCCATGCCTTCACCGCAACCGGCACGATCCGCGGTTGGGGGAACATCTCCGCCACCATCGTCCCGGCCTGCGGGCCCCGAGCCGGCCCTACTAAGAAACTGGCGCCTGCTCGGCAGCATCCGTCTCGGCAACGCTCCGCGCGCGCGCCGACGATGCGAGAATCTGCCAGCGGGGCCCTCCTCCCGATTCAAGAAATCGTTCCCCAAGTGGCCGGCTGCCGTCTCGTTCCGCGGAATGGCCAGGTCGAGCTGCGTCAGGCGCGCGGAGTCCGTTTCGAAATCGATCCTCGCACCCAGGGCCTTCAAATTGGGCTTGCCCATCAGAGAGCCGGCCGGCCCCGGCGCCGCCTGCGCCGCACAAATCACCGCGTGCCTCGACCGCCCAGTCGAGCTCGCCCGCGCCACAATGGACCCCCGCACGCTGTTGTCGAAACCTCGGAACCGCATCTGCTCCAGGTCTTTGAGCCACCGTGCCATCTGGCCCGTCGCCGCCCCATGCTTCGCCAACGCCTCTGCGCCGATCAGATACTTGCAGCGCCCCTTGTCAAGCGCCGGGCGACCGTCGGAGCGGGCGACTCCGAGGACTGTGTCTTTCGCCGCGGTCTTCTTCTCTGATGCCTCATCCTCCTCCTCAGGGTTCGTGCTCCAGCCTCTTCCACCGTTCCCCCCGGATGAGCTTCGCCAGGGCATTGTCCTCGCTGACCTTCAGACTGCTGCTGATCTCGTCGTCGAAGGCGAGCTCCGCCGCGACCTGCGTCTGCTCGCTAGGACCCCCGACGTCCTGGGCCGCCTGGGCCAGTCCCTCCTCGCAGTCGGTCTCCACGCGCGCGGCGAGCACCATCTGCGAACCCTGAGCTGGTAGCGGCTCCTTGCAATCCCTGCCGAAATGGCCTGCAATCTTGGACCTGAAATACTTCGCCCTGCGTCCGAGGTTGTCGACATACTGCCGTGTCTGACCGCCTGCGCCTACCTGCCGCCGCACCTGTTCAGGCCTCAAGCCTCGATCCAGCCTTTCCTCGTTCATGGCTATGCGCGTCTGCTTCCGCGTCGTCAGTATATCCGCTGCGTCGGACTCCACGAACGGCTCCGCCGCCTGGGCGATCGCGCCAATCTCCTGGGGGGCGTCGTCCTCGGCGCCCATATCCCGGACGGGCTCGGGCGGGGGCGGGATCTCGCTCTCGCCGCGCTCTTCCTCCACTCCGCGCGCTGCCTGCGCGAGCTTCTCTGGTGGTACTCCTGTGAAAGCCGTCCTCGGCGCCGTGCGCGCCTCGCCCGCGCGCCGGCCCCTTCGCGTCGCCGACGTGATCGTCGCCCTGCCGAGGCTACCCAGACGAGCTCCTCGCAATGCCAAGTAACTGCGCGCCACGGGCGGAAGGCCCGCGCCTTCCTTGGCCAGCCTCGCGCGCGTCGGCCGGGCCGGGCGCGCCCAGCGCAGGCCCCCGCCGTCCCGGTCGAAGTCGAACGAGAAGGCGCCGGCCGACAACCATTGGGGGGGCGGGCGCGGCGCAACGAGACGACGCGCAATCAGCTGCTCGCCGCCGCCCCATCGCGCCGAGGGCCCAGCCGCAGCGCGCCTTTCACTCCGCGGGCCGCGCGTCGCCGGAGCCCGCCAGGCGCGGGGGGCGCGCGACGAAGTCGCTGTGCGAGCCTTTCGCGCCGGCGTCGCGCGCCACAGCCGCGTCGCGCTGCAGGGCGCGGCCCCCGACGCGCCCCGCGAAACCGCAGCGCTGCAGGGCGGGGGGCCCCGCGTCGAACTCGCCGAGCGCGAGCCGCGTCAACTGGGGCGCCGTAAGCAGCGCGCCGAAGCGCGCGCGCCTGCGCGGGCTGTCCTTCGCCCAGCCCGCGGAGGTGGCGGCGCGGGGCGCGATGGCCACGTGCGCGAAGCCCTTCGCGCGCAGCGCGCCGGCCTGGGACGGGCCCAGGGCCGACGCGGCGGGGGCGCGCGGCCGCAAGGGCGCCGGCGTCGACGCGCCCACGCTGGAGGCGGAGGAGGAGGAGGAGGAGGAAGAGGAGGAGGAGGAGGCGGGGGGGGAGGGGGCGGGAGAGGAGGTGGAAATGAAAAGACGCCTTTCGACGCGCAGCGAAAAAGAGACCACGCCTGCGGCTGAAGCTGCCGCGGCCCTGGCTGAGGGGAGGGGGGGGGGGGGGGGGGGGGCGAACGTCGCGGACGTCCGCCTGCTCGCTAGCCGCGGCGCGGCCCCGCGCCGCCCGCAAGGTCAGGCGCTGACCTCGGGGCGTGGGGGGCGGCTCCAGCGGCGGCCCGTTGCTTGCCCTGCCGCAGGGGATCGGGGGCGGGTCGTCATCGGTCATGGGGTAGACGCGGGCGGCCGCGGACAGCCCGGCACCCGCGTTCGCAGCGTCGCCGCGACCTCGGAGCCGACAGAGGGGATGCCGATTCTGGTGAGAAGCCTCCAATTCAGCGGGCCGCGTGGAAGGCTCAGCTGGCGCTGCAACTCCCGCAGGTGATGCAGTGCTGGATCTGTTCGCTGCCCTCGCTCGCGTCGCAGCCGAAGTGGCGGCGGCGCTTCTTCTGCGCGGCGTGCGCGCGGTGCGAGGTCGCCCGAGCGAGCAGGAGGTAGAGTGGCCGGGATCTCGCGGGGCCTCTTCCAACGCGCAAGTAGGTCATGTGGGCTGCGGTCGAGCTGCAAGATGTAGATCGCCTCGGGTTCGCAGAGGTCGGCGGGCGAGTTCGGGTCGCCGATGCCGCGGGCAAAGTTGCCTTCGGCATTCCTGGGCGCAGGGGGGCGCGCGGCCGACGGCGGCGCCCCCCCCAGGTTCGGGCGCACATCTCGGCGGCGCGTCGACGGCGAAGGAGGTTGGTCACGAACAAGAGCATCGTAGCTGCCTAAGACGTCGTAGAGGGATTCGGTGCGCAAGCGCGCCCAATTAGCCTCGTCGTTGATCTGGCGGTTGGCGAAAGGGACATCTGGCAGCCAACGAGCAGCCCAAACACGAGCACGTGCAATTAGATGCCCCTGCCGGCATTCGCCATAGGTACGAGGTCCGTCGGGCGGATGACGCGCCAGCTTGCAGGCGGCATCGCAGGGCGGGGGCCAGGCCAGCAGGCGGCGCTCGATGGTGCCGGCCACCGCGTCGACGAAGAGCTTCTCGCGAATCGCGGCGGGGCAGGCTTTGTGAGGAGTGGCGGCAGAGCGTGCGCGTCCATCGTGCAAGTCATGGTCGGCGGCGTGGCGACGAAGAGCGGCGTCGCGTCCTGCCCAGGCCGTTTTCTTGCGAATGGCGATCGTGCAGCACGAGGAGGTCGCGGTCGGGGCCCACCTATTCGAGTGAGCCGAAGAACGTGCGAGCCCTTGCCCGCAACGAGCCGCGTGGAATTCGCGACGCCCTCAAGGCGCTGCACGATCGCAGTCTTGATCTTCCAGCACTCGTTGCGCCGCGCGCCCTGCTGCGCGGTGACGATGGGGAACTCGGAGTAGGCGGTGCCGCAAAGCGCGCGCAGTGCTGTCCTCCACTCTATCACAATAGCAGGCATTGTCCTCCGCAGCGCTGCTGCCAGGTACGTTTCGACGTCGTTCAGGCGGTGCGTGTGTGTGTGTGTGTACGTGTGTATGTGTGTGTGTGTGTGTGTGTGCGTGTGCGTGTGCGTGTGCGTGTGCATGTGTGTACGTGTGTATGTGTGTGCGTGTGTGCGTGTGTGCGTGTGTGTGCGTGTGTGTGCGTGTGTGTGTGCGTGTGTGTGTGCGTGTGTGTGTGCGTGTGTGTGTGCGTGTGTGTGCGTGTGTGTGCGTGTGTGCGTGTGCGTGTGTCCGTGTGTGCGTGTGTGCGTGTGTGCGCGTGTGCGCGTGTGCGTGTGTGTGCGTGCGTGTGTGCGTGTGTGCGTGTGTGCGTGTGTGCGTGTGTGCGTGTGTGCGTGTCGTGTGCGTGTGCGTGTGTGTATGTGTGTGCGTGTGTGCGTGTGTGTGTGTGTGTGTGTGTGCGTGCGTGTGCGGGGTGTGTGTGGTGGTGTGTGTGCGTGTGTGTGGGGGGTGTGTGTGTGCGCGTGTGTGCGTGTGTGTGCGCGTGCGCGTGCGTGCGTGCGGCGCGGGGGGGGGGGGGGGGGGGGAGGCGGAAGGAGGAGGAAGAAGGCGGAGGGGGAGGAGGAGGACGAATTGGGCGAGTAGGAGGGGGAGGATGAGGATGAGGATGAGGAGGAGGAGGAAGAGGAGGAGGAGGAGGAGAATGATCGAACGTCTGATGGCGGACGTCTGTTCGATCTCTAGCGAGCGCCCGACTGTGCTGGGGGCTCGCCCTGTCGGCTCGGGCGGCGGGCGGGGGCGGGGTGCGCCTCCCGCAGCAGGTTCGCGATGCGACGAGGGCGGGCAGGGGGCGGAGGGGAAGAAATGGAGCTAGAGCAGCGCGCGCCCGCGCCGCCCGACAGGTCGGCATCCTCTCGTAGGCCAGCAGGCCCTCCGCAGCGGCGTCTTCCGACAGGTGGTACGCGCGGCGCGCCGCGGACAGCCTGGCGACTGAGCTCCCGATGCCGTTCTCGCCGTCGAACGGCTGGGGGAAACCGAGGCCGAGTCAGCAGCTCGGCGGACAGGTCCCCTCGCGGCTTCGCCATGTGGTGGAGCATCCTGGACCAGGTCAGAAAGTGCGCGATGGCGCCCTTGGCGTCGCAACCGAAGTGGCAGCTGCGCTTCGCGCGCAGGACGCGCGCGCGGTAGGGCGCGCCCCCCCCCCCCCCCTTCCGCCGAGAGTTTCCATCATTGCCCACGAGCGAGCAGGCGGGAGCCCAGCTATGTGGATCTTCAGGCGCTGCCATCGCTCCTGCAGGTCGGACGGGATCTCGTCAACGCCGATCAGGTCGGAGTCGGCCATGTCCACGTTGGACGGAGGGTCGAGCTGGCCGGGCTGATCCTCAGCATGGGCTGCGGGCAGATGTGATTCGACCCGTCGGCGGCGGGCTCGATGCTCTGCGGCAAGCACAGCGCGGTGTCGGCCGTGTTCGCGTCTGTCCTCACGTCGAGGGCCAGCATTTCCAAGTGGACGTAGCTCGAGAAGGCGGCGGCCAAAAGCTCCACCCCCCCACGCTTGGCGGCGCATGTCACGTGCGACCTGGTGGCGCTGAGCGTCGGGCTGATACAGCGGGCGACGGCCGTCGCGGAGAAGGGCGCCTGCCAGGTAATGTTCGCGCCAGTTCATCCAGCCACCCCCATTGTCAAAGCCCCGAGCATCGAGGAGCAGATCGGGAAGCCATCTGGCAGACCACAGCGCTATATGGTATGCTTTATATGGGGTGAGTTTCCGACGGCGTGGGGCGTCGTCATATTCGGGTACAGCGGCAAGTTGGACTGCGTTGAGGCCTTGTCGGGCAGCATGCTTGCGTGCATTGTGAAAGGCGTCGCGTGCACGAGACTTATTACCAAAGTCGCGTAGGATCCACTTGCATGTGGAGCCCTTCCCCTCAATGAAGCATGTGGACGAGAGAACTCCATGTAACCGCTGCACAATCGACAGGGAGTCCTTCCAGCAGCGGGCACACCAGCGGCCCACGACCACGCCACGCATCGGGATCTCAGAAATGGCGGTCTCGTGGAGGTCATCGTAAAGGTGGGTCCAGTTCTTGATACGACCTGGGCGGTCCTCCACATCGTGGCTGCAAATCGAGGTTATATGCCGTTGGGGGTCTCGACGTTGGTCCAGTGTGTCATAGCTTGGATACCAGCTTTGGCGAAGAAGTTGGGGGCGGCACGCCGCAACTTGTGGATCGCCTGGGGCTCCTTCGCGAGCAGGGTAGGTGGGGGCTCGCACAGTTGGCCGATGTAGGAGAGGCAGGTCACCGCGGCGACGCTGTATAGCTCGATGCACATCTGTAGCGGGGCGCGCGAGATCGAAAGTTTCTCGATGCGGTCCCACCACTTGCTGGTCGGGCACTTCCACTGGTCGAAAACCGCAGCACCAGGGGCAACCATGAAGCCGAGGTAGCGGGCCATCGCTTCGACCTTGAAGGTCTGCCATGGAGGGTGGAGCTCTGCCAAGAGCGTGCGGATCTCGTCGCGCAGCGTCACGTTGGGGAGCGTTCATAACGGCACTATGATGCACTTCGCGGCTTGCAGTTTTAGCCCTGCCAGTAGCTCCGCGGCAACAAAGCGAAGGACCAATCGAGCGAGATCACTGAGTCGGGCGAGAATAATGCCAAGATCGTCGGCGCAGGCACTCACCAGTCCTCGTCGAATGGCTTGTAGTTCAGCACTGATCGCTCGTACGAGTGGGTCGAAGACGAGCGCACAGATGGCGCCGCTCAAAGGGCAGCCCTGCGCGACGCCCGAGGCGACGATGCAGAGCGGCCTCAAGATCCCGCCCAGCTCGAGGTAGGTCAGCGGCAAGAAATAGCACGCGCGAAGGAGCTTAAGCATACGGCCAGCTATGCCCCAGCGAGAGAGCACCATCCATAGCCACTGATGTCCGAGACTCGGGAACGCAGCTGCAATGTCCATACTGATGAAGACGGGTTTGTCATCCTTCGATTCGGTATGCATGCTGAGGCGGCGGGCCTCAGTGTCCACCACCACCACGTTGCGCAGGAATCGGCGTCCATGCACAAAACGTTGTTGTTCATGTGCTGTGTCAGCGGAGATAGCATGAAGAGATCGGTTGGCAGCTGAAGCAATCAGTTTGATGTCGGTGTTTTTCATGGAGATCGGGCGTAGGCAGTCAAGCGTGCGCGTGCACTCCGCGATGCCGAGGGGCTCGTCGCCCTTGGGGAGCATCGCCATGAGCGAGAAGTTGAGGTCGAAAGGCGGCGTGAAAGAGTTGGGGTCCGAAATGTCCTTGGCGAGGTCGGCGAGCACGTTGAATTCGGATGGGGTTTGTAACCAGGCACGGTATGGCTGTCGGTCCTCCTCCTCCACCTCCTCCTCTGGGTTCCTGGTTCCTGGTGGCTGGAAAAAGCGTTCGCCACCTCACCCCCTAGGGCCGGTCGGCCCTGAGGGGTTGATCAACCTAGAGCCTGGTGGCTGGTGGAGCACCGCTCCCAAGGTCACCAGCTGGCACGCATCTTAACGTGCCCTATCCCTCCCCAGAGGCCTCCTGTATCGGCGATGCATCGGCGACGTCGGCGATGCATCGGCGAAGTCGGCGTGGGGAAACAAGGTCCCCACATCGAGCCGCATCGCCGATGCCTCGGCGATGCGGCGGGATCCTCCGACCCCATCTACTCGGACCCCATCTAGGAGGCCCAGACTCCCCTCCTCCTCCTCCTCCTCCTCCTCCTCCTCCTCCTCCTCCTCCTCCTCCTCCTCCTCCTCCTCCCGCCGAGGGCGGCGGCGAGGACGGCGGCGGAGCACGGAGGGCGCAGGGCGGCGCCGCAGGCCTGCGCCGCCCGCCCGCGCGGCGGGCAGGGGCTCCGGGGCGCCGCCGGGGCCGAGCCTGGCCCTCCCTGCGGTCAGCCCGTGCAATAAGAACGCGCGGCAAGGACTGCGAGGCAGGGATTTATCCATATCCACCGCCTCGGAACCGACGCCCTGGTGCCCCAGCGGGCGGTGGATTTGGATATGTTTTGGCCCCCGAGCGCCCGACTATATATCCATATCCACCGCCCGTGGAGGCCCGCGAGGATCGATCCCACAGGCGGTGGGTATGGATAAATCCCAGCCTCGGAAGGATGCCAGGGCCTTGGACGGCCATGCCGACACTTTGCGGGCGGGGCGCGGCCAGCGGGTTGACTGTAAGCCTGCCCAAGGACGAAGCCAGGACAAGGACAAAATCGGGCGAGGATCAATCGAGAAGAGATTCAAGAGAGGGGGGGGAAGCGAGGGAGGGGAGCCTAGCCCTCTCAAAGACGAAGCCAGGACGAGGACAACCTCGGGGGAGGATAAATCGAGAGGAGGTGCAGGAGGAGGGGGAGGAGAAGCGAGGGAGGGAAGGATGGCCATCAGGAGGAGGGGACAGGGGGAGAGCGGCAGGAGGCCAGAGGATGTTCAGCGAGAGGCTTCGCACGGCGACCCTGAGACGAAGCCCCCCGCCCGCTTCCCCCTGGCGGCGGGACCTGGGGCAGAACCTCCGCCGGCCAAACTGAAGAACATTCGAGGGTACCCTCCCCCAGGATGCACAAGAACATCCAACAAACACGAAGAACATCCGAGCCGAAATCGATCTTGTACCTCGGTCCGACCGTGTCCCGTCTCCACGTGGCTGATGGTAGCGTCGTGAACAACAGACGTCACCAACGTTTCAAAGATTTTGCCGCCCAGAGATGCCCGTCCTGGGCTCCAGGACACTCAGACGCGGACATGGGACGCGGACACGGGACGAACGAAACGGCACGCATAAACAGAAGAAAGCACGGCATACGCATACACGTCGTTCATTTCTAATCGTGCTCATTTCTAATTGCGCTCGTTTCTAATTGTTCCTGGCCGCCTAGTGGCCAGGAAGAGGCCCAGGATAGAACAATTAGAAATGAAATGATCTTGGCCCCCAAAAATCAAAGAACCTTCGAAGCATTATAATAAATGAACAGTGTGAAATCCTTCGAACATCTGCAAAGACCTATTGGGTCGGCTCCGGGCCCCCTCCTCCAGCGCCGGAGGGCGCCGCCAAGGGAGACCCATCCGACCCGAGAAGTTTGCGCGGACCTCCGAGGGCGTGTGCTCATGCAATTAGTCAATTAGTACTCCCTCGATTCCTGTCACCCCACCATCGTCGCCCCACCTGGTAAGACGGAGCAAGGACGACGATAAAATCGGGCGAACGTAAACCGAGAATCTCCCAGATCGGGCGGCTCTGGAGGATGTCTCGGGCACCGCGGCCTTCTCAGAGCGTCCCTGGAGGCTCTGAGAGCGTTCCGGGACCCTCCGTCCCCCGGGGTCCCGCCCGCCCCCCACCCCCAGGCTGCCCCCAAGGTCGCTTCGTCCTGCTGATGCTGCCGCTGCACTGCGCCAGCGTATGCTCGCGTGGGCCGTCGCGTCTTCCCGCGGCGGTCTGGTAGAAATTACCCCGGCAGAGCACACTAACAGCAGCCAGGGTGAAGCGCTGGGTCGAGGAGTAGGAGGTCGGTTCGTGAAAACGTGCGCTCCGAGGGAAGAGAACATGAAAAGAGGAGACGCCAGCACAAAACGTAAGTAGTAGTACGTCGGTGACGGCGAGGGCGTAAAGGGTGGCTACTGTACCACACCCCCACAGAGCCTCTCCTCCGCCCACCGTCCACCAAGTCTAATATCAGTGCTAGCAGCACTGCATACGAAATGTGGCTTGATCATGTGAGGCGCCAGAGGGGAGCAAGATAGAATCAACTGCGAACTGGCGAGAACCGCTTTCTATGTGAACTGGTTGAGCCTGGAATGGCCCGGTGTGGCAATAATGCGTGTACAGATGAAATGTACATGAGCTGCTGTCCTGAATGCCATGCCACACGGTGAAGCTAGGGAGAGCCGATCTACATATTCTCTACCTCCACATGTTAATGTCATATCGCCTGAATGCTAAGGCCATTTATGCAATGCCATGTGGCATAACGAAATAGAACCGATGAGATGGTTCTCGACTACTGACGGTGCCAGCTGTCCTCCTCCACGCCAGCACTTCCAACTCTCTTCCTCCTTGGCGACAGCCTAACCTTGTGAGGTAGGCACACGAATTCCGTGCTCAAAGGTTGGTGGCCTAAGCATGGGACATGGGCGGCTTAAACTTGCGAGATTGGCGGCCTAAACTTGGGTGATTGGCGACCAGACCTTCCTCCAACATCACCCACATCCACGATCATATCCAACTACTCCTCCTGCTGGCGCCCGCATAAATTTGGGAGATGGGCGCACTAGGCTATCTGCTCAAATGATGGCGGCCTACGCAAGCGTGAAAGATTCGCGGCCCAAAATTGCGAGATTGGCGGCCTCAACCACTCCGCACGCAGCAACGTCCCTCCCTTGCGTGACATGTGTGGCCCCCCCGAGGGACTAGAAGCTGGAGGGCCCAAACTAAGATGCCCTGGGCGCGAGTGGGACATGTGAGCGTTTTGTTATTCGGCATTCGGCGTTTCGCCGTTGGGCGGAAGGAGGGGGAAGGGGGGGGGGGTCTGGCTCGTGACCTCTGCTTAGTGCGACTGATTGGAACAGTGCGTCCTATGGGAGAGACTCCACCTGCTCGAAACGGGCACACAAACAGCCAAGATCTACTCCATAGAGTGGGGGAGGGATGGGGGCGAGGGCCCGCGCCGATCGGCAAAACAATGAATTAGCCTGGCGAAGGACCCAACCATGTACATGTGTGAGTGCCGCAATTGTGATTCACTTTTTCGGTGGTAATCCCTATGCGGCAACGAACTGTTCTAGGGGTGTGCCGAAATGAGTGGCGTGTCACACAACGCGAACGAAAACTAACAACACAATGCGGACTGCGCCACGGGGACCTTCGGTGGGGCTCCATATGGGGCCACGAAGCGCTGTACTGGGTGAGGGAGACGCATGCGGACTGCACCACGGGGACCTTCGGTGGAGTTCCTTATGTGGCCACGAAACGTGTGAGGGGTGTGCCGAAATGAATGGCGGAGGCGCGTGCGAACTGTGCCACTGGGACCTTCGGCGGAGCTCCTATGGGGCCACGAAGCGAGTGAGGGGTGTGCCGACATGAGTGGCGGGGACGCATGCGAACTGTGCCACAGGGACCTTCGGCGGAGCTCCTGTGGGGCCACGAAACGTGTGAGGGGTGTGCCGAAATGAATGGCGGGGACGCGTGCGAACTGTGCCACTGGGACCTTCGGCGGAGCCACTATGGGGCCACGAAGCGTTTGAGGGGTGTGCCGAAATGAGTGGCGGGGACGCATGCGATCTGTGCCACTGGGACCTTCGGCGGAGCTCCTATGGGGCCACGAAACATGTGAGGGGTGTGCCGAAATGAATGGCGGGGACGTCTGCGAACTGTGCCACTAGGACTTTCGGCGGGGCTCCTGTGGGGCCACGAGACGTGTGAGGGGTGTGCCGAAATGGAGCGGGGACGCGTGCGAACTGTGCCACTGGGACCTTCGGCGGAGCTCCTATGGGACCACGAAGCGAGTGAGGGGTGTGCCGAAATGAGTGTGAGGGGTGTGCCGAAATGAGTGGCGGGGACGCGTGCGAACTGTGCCACTGGGACCTTCGGCGGAGCTCCTATGGGGCCACGAAGCGTTTGAGGGGTGTGCCGAAATGAGTGGCGGGGACGCGTGCGAACTGTGCCAGTGGGACTTTCGGGAGGGTGTGAGCCTTGCGAACTGTGCCACTGTTCGGAGTGGCGGGGACGCGTGCGAATTGTGCCAGTGGGACTTTCGGCAGAGCTCCTACGGGGCCACGAAACGTGTGAGGGGTGTGCAGAAAGGACTGGCGGGGACGCGTGCGAACTGTGCCACTGGGAACTTCGGCGGAGCTCCTGTGGGGCCACGAAACGTGTGAGGGGTGTGCCGAAATAAATGGCGGGGACGCGTGCGAACTGTGCCACTGGGACCTCCGGCGGAGCTTTTATGGTGCCACGAAACGTGTGAGGGGTGTGCCGAAATGGGTGGCGGGGACGCATGCGAACTGTGCCACTGGGACCTTCGGCGGAGTCCCTATGGGGCCACGAAACGTGTGAGGGGTGTGCCGACATGAGTGGCGGGGACGCATGCGAACTGTGCCACTGGGACCTTCGGCGGAGTCCCTATGGGGCCACGAAACGTGCGAGGGGTGTGCCGAAATGAATGGCGGGGACGTCTGCGATCTGTGCCACTGGGACCTTCGGCGGAGCTCCTATGGGGCCACGAAGCGTGTGAGGGGTGTGCCGAAATGGGTGGCGGGGACGCATGCGAGCTGTGCCACTGGGACCTTCGGCGGAGCTCCCTATGTGGCAACGAGACGCGTAATCATGTTGATGATGCTGATGTTGATGATGATGATGATGACGACGATGATCACAATACTGATGATGATGATGATGATGATGATGATGATTATGATCATGATAATGATGAAAGGAGGGGAGGAGGGAGGTGGAAAGAGGAGGAGGAGGAGGAGGAGGAAACGCGGGGCACTGCCCCTTCCAAACGAGGACCCAATTAGCCTGACGAAGGACCCAACCATATGCAGGTGTGAGTACCGCAATGGTGATTCACTTCTCCGATGGTGATCCCTATGAGGCAACGAACCGTGCTAGGGGTGTGCCGAAATGCGTGGCGTGGTAGACAACGCGAACGAAAACGATTGATCTGAATACGTAGTGGGACTGAGCGCGAGTGAATCTGAGCGCGAGTGCGTCTGACTGTGAATGAATCTGCGTGCGAGCGAGTCTACGTGCATGAATGCGAGTCTGACAAAGCATGGTGTAATTGTATACGAATGTCAATAGTTTGAGAATGACTGCCCCTGAGTACTCGTGACGCTGGGCGTGGCCGCCGCAAGGAGCTTCCCCCGGACTCCCCGACGGCATCGCCTGCGCGCCGCGACGCCGATGTCGGCGCACCCCCCCGCGAGGATCGCGCCCGCTTCCTCTCCTTCTTGTACTCCCTCGTTGCCCGCGCACTCTAAAGTCCAAGGCTGCGGGCGCAGCGCACCGCGGAGTCCCCGCGACGCGCGCAGGTCGCCCCGGAGGGGTCCCAGCGACGCGCGCGGGTCGTCCGCTGCGCGGAGCAAAGAGAGCTAGCTGGCTGGCTGATAGCGGGCAAGGCTCTTGCCGCTGGGCAAAGCGACGACGGGCGGGCGATGCGCTGGGCAGAACGCAGCACGAAGTCCCGGCGACGCGTGCTGGTCGCCCCGGAGGGGTCCCAGCGAAGCGCACGGGTCATCCGCTGCGCGGAGCAAAGAGAGCTAGCTGGCTGATTGCGGGCAACGCTCTGGCCGCTGGGGCAGAGCGACGACGGGCAAGCGAGGCGCTGGGCAGGACGCAGCACGGAGTTCCTGCGACGCGCGCTGGTCGCCCCGAAATGAATGGCGGGGGCGCATGCGGACTTTGCCACGGGGGCCTTCGGCGGAGCTTCCTATGGGGCCACGAAACGTGTGAGGGGTGTGCCGAAATGAGTGGCGGGAACGCATGCGGACTGTGCAACGGGGACCTTCGGCGGAGCTCCTAAGGGGCCACGAAGCGTGTAAGGGGTGTGCCGACATGAGTGGCGGGGACGCCTGCGAACTGTGCCACTGGGACCTTCGGCGGAGCTCCGATGGGGCCACGAAGCGTGTGAGGGGTGTACCGAAAGGACTGGCGGGGACGCATGCGGACTGTGCCACTGGAACCTTCGGCGGAGCTCCCTATGAAGCCAGGAAACGTGTGAGCGGTGTGCCGAAATGAGTGGCGGGGACGCATGCGGACTGTGCCACTGGGACCTTCGGCGGAGCTCCTATGGGGCCACGAAGCGCGTGAGGGGTGCGCCGAAATGAATGGCGGGGGCGCGTGCGAACTGTGCCATTCGGACCTTCGGCGGAGCTCCTAAGGGGCCACGAAACGTGTGAGGGGTGTGCCGAAATCAATGGCGGGGACGCATGCGAACTGTGCCACTCGGACCTTCGGCGGAGCTCCGATGGGGCCACGGAACGTGTGAGGGGTGTGCCGAAATCAGTGGCGGGGACGCATGCGAACTGTGCCGCTGGGACCTTCGGCGGGGCTCCTATGCGGAAACGAAACGTGTGAGGGGTGTGCCGGAATGAATGGCGGGGACGCGTGCGAACTGTGCCACTGGGACCTTCGGCGGAGCTCCTATGGGGCCACGAAGCGTGTGAGGGGTGTGCCGAAATGAGTGGCGGGGACGCATGCGAACTGCGCCACTGGGACCTTCGGCGGAGCTCCTATGGGGCCGCGAAACGTGTGATGGGGGGTGCCGAAATGAATGGCGGGGACGCATGCGAACTGTGCCATTCGGACCTTCGGCGGAGCTCCTAAGGGGCCACGAAACGTGTGAGAGGTGTGCCGAAATGAATGGCGGGGACGCATGCGAACTGTGCCACTCGGACCTTCGGCGGAGCTCCGATGGGGCCACGGAGCGTGTGAGGGGTGTGCCGAAATCAGTGGCGGGGACGCATGCGAACTGTGCCACTGGGACCTTCGGCGGAACTCCTATGGGGCAACGAAACGTGTGAGGGGTGTGCCGAAATGAGTGGCGGGGACGCGTGCGAACTGTGCCACTGGGACCTTCGGCGGAGTCCCTATGGGGCCACGAAACGTGTGAGGGGTGTGCCGAAATCAATGGCGGGGACGCATGCGAACTGTGCCGCTGGGACCTTCGGCGGAGCTCCCTATGGGGCCACGAAACGTGTTAGGGGTGGGCCGGAAATCGGTGGCGGGGACGCCTGCGAACTGTGCCACTGGGACCTTCGGCGGAGCTCCCATGGGGCCACGAAGCGCGTGAGGGGTGCCGAAATGAGTGGCGGGGACGCGTGCGAACTGTGCCACTCGGACCTTCGGCGGAGCTCCTAAGGGGCCACGAAGCGTGTGAGGGGTGTGCCAACATGAGTGGCGGGGACGCATGCGAACTGTGCCACTGGGGCCTTCGGCGGAGCTCCCATGGGGCCACGAAACGTGAGGGGTGTGCCGAAATGAGTGGCGGGGACGCATGCGAACTGTGCCACTGGGACCTTCGGCGGAGCTCCTATGGGGACACGAAACGTGTGAGGGGTGTGTCGAAATAAATGGCGGGGACGCATGCGAACTGTGCCATTGGGACCTTCGGCGGAGCTCCTATGGGGCCACGAAACGTGTGAGGGGTGTGCCGAAATGGGTGGCGGGGACGCCTGCGAACTGTGCCACTGGGACCTTCGGCGGAGCTCCCTATGGGGCAACGAAGCGTGTGATGATGTTGATGATGCTGATGCTGATGACGACGATGGTGACGATGGCGATGATGGTGATGATGCTGATGCTGATGCTGATGCTGCTGATGATGATGATGATGATGGTGATGATGCTGATGCTGATGCTGATGCTGCTGATGATGATGATGAAGAAGCTGATGATGATGATGCTGATGATGATGATGATGATGATGATGATGATGATGATGATGATGGGAGGAGCGGGGGAAGGAGGAGGGGAAGGAGACGCGGGGACCGTCTCTTCAAAATTAGCCTGCTGACGAAGGACCCAATCATATGCAGGTGTGAGTACCGCAATTGTGATTCACCTTTTTGGCGGTAGTCCCTATGAGGAAACGAACCGTGCTAGGGGTGTGCCGAAATGATCAAAACGAGGATCCAACACCACAGGATGGTTGGGAACGACACAGGTTGCTTGGGAATAAGAAAACGATCACAACGATTCGATGCCAGAAGAGTGCTTGACGCATGCCGGCCTGAACATGCAAGACTGGCGGCTCAAGTTTGGGAGGCTGATGGCCTAAGCTTTGGAGATTGGCGGCTCAACCTTCCTGTAGCAACATCCAGCTCTGTCCACCAACCTCTCCGTCCTCCACTCCTCCACCGCCAACTGCTTCACTAAACGACCTGTTCCGCTTGGGCGGCGGGTTGCTTACAAGCAGGGCTGCTGTGGCGTTTACGTACGAACGCATGCGGACAGGAAAATTAGCCTGGCGAAGGACCCAACCATATGCAGTTGAGAGTACCGCAATTGTGAATATCTTCTTCGGTGGCGCTCCCTATGGGGCCACGAGCCGTATGAGGGGTGTGCCGAAATGCGTGGCAGTGTACACAACACGAACGAAGACGATAGGTCCGAATATGAAAGCTTGAGCGCGTGCGAGTCGGATCGCGAGCGAGTCTGATTATGAATGAATCTGCGCGCGATTGATTCTATTCGCATGAATGCGTGCATGGATACGCCCAGTGTAAATGTATGTATACGACTGTGAACAGTTTGGGTCTGCGTGACTCTCGGTACTCGTGACTCTGAGCGTCGCCTCTGCAGGGGGCTTCCCTGGGAACCCCGACGGCAGCGCCCGCGCGCCGCGACGCCCATGTCGGCACGCCACACACCTGGTGTGCGGGACGCATGCGGACGGCAGCACTGGGGCCTTCGGTGGAGCTCCCTGTGGGGCCACGAAACGTGTGAGGGGTGTGCCGAAATGGGTGTGCGACGAAACGTGTGAGGGGTGTGCCGAAATGGGTGTGCGGGACGCATGCGGACGGCAGCCATGGGGCCTTCGGTGGAGCTCCCTATGGGGCCACGAAACGTGTGAGGGGTGTGCCGAAATGGGTGTGCGGGACGCATGCGGACGGCAGCACTGGGGCCTTCGGTGGAGCTCCCTGTGGGGCCACGAAACGTGTGAGGGGTGTGCCGAAATGGGTGTGCGGGACGCATGCGGACGGCAGCCATGGGGCCTTCGGTGGAGCTCCCTATGGGGCCACGAAACGTGTGAGGGGTGTGCCGAAATGGGTGTGCGGGACGCATGCGGACGGCAGCACTGGGGCCTTCGGTGGAGCTCCCTGTGGGGCCACGAAACGTGTGAGGGGTGTGCCGAAATGGGTGTGCGGGACGCATGCGGACGGCAGCACTGGGGCCTTCGGTGGAGCTCCCTATGGGGCCACGAAACGTGTGAGGGGTGTGCCGAAATGGGTGTGCGGGACGCATGCGGACGGCAGCACTGGGGCCTTCGGTGGAGCTCCCTGTGGGGCCACGAAACGTGTGAGGGGTGTGCCGAAATGGGTGTGCGGGACGCATGCGGACGGCAGCACTGGGGCCTTCGGTGGAGCTCCCTGTGGGGCCACGAAACGTGTGAGGGGTGTGCCGAAATGGGTGTGCGGGACGCATGCGGACGGCAGCACTGGGGCCTTCGGTGGAGCTCCCTGTGGGGCCACGAAACGTGTGAGGGGTGTGCCGAAATGGGTGTGCGGGACGCATGCGGACGGCAGCCATGGGGCCTTCGGTGGAGCTCCCTATGGGGCCACGAAACGTGTGAGGGGTGTGCCGAAATGGGTGATGACGATGATGATGGTGGGAGGGAGAGGAGGAGAGGAGGAGGAGGAGGAGAGAGGAGGAGGAGGAGGAGGAGGAGAGGAGGAGGAGAGGAGAGGAGAGGAGAGGAGAGGAGAGGAGAGGAGGGAGAGGAGGAGAGGAGAGGAGAGGAGAGGAGGAGGAGGAGACGCGGACCACCGTCTCTTCAAAACGAGGACCCAACACCACAGGATGGTTGGGAACAAAGTGAATTGAAACGCCCGCGGCGTCTCACAACAAGAGTTGAGAACAGCAAGCAACAATGCTTACACCCAGACGTGTCCTCCTCTCAGTCGGACTTAGGCTCAGACTCGCTAACGCTCAGACATTCAGAGAGAGGACAGTGCCAGAACATGAGATGCACATGTAGGGATCTCCGCACCAAAAACTATTGGAGCTTCAACCTCTTGTAGGGTATTCAGCAGCCTCCCTCCAGGGACCTCCAGATGCCATGAAGGGTGCTCCAAAGGCAGGTCTCGCCTTCTAGGAGCCGAGGGTTTGATCCCTCGCCCTTGGCAGAAGCAAGGCGGTGGTATAAATGTTGACCCCGCAAGAAAGTGTGTAATCGTACATGCGCAAGCTGGCTGAGGTTATGTGGTATGTGCATGGACGGTTTCGGCAGCACGGTGAACTGCACAGTAGCCATCACGGACGCGGAGGTGGTGGTCGAGACGGCAGCCGACTGCAAGGTCATGTATGGGCACGGCATCAAACAGTCTTCCCTCATGCCTTCGACAGTCGACGCGCGCGTGAAGTGAGCCTGCCGCCATGCGCACCCAGACCCGCAAGGCCATCGATGTGGTGAGAGGTGCGAAGAACAGCGACGTGCTCGCCGGTGAGGGCGAGAGGGGGGGGGGGCGAGCATCGTCACCAGGCGGTGCCTTGAGGCTAGAGGCGCTGGCACCAGCGCGTGCGTGACGAGACGCTCCCGAAGGAGGTCTTCGTGCAGTGAGTGCCCCCCTCCTCTCTCCCGCCCTGCCTGGCCGCTCTCGGGCCCCACTCCCCCCCTCCTGCAGCCGGACAGTCAATGCGTGCCCGACCCTGGCCCACCGGAGCGCGCGTGCGGCTCGCCCCTGCCGCGCTGCGGCGAAACAGAACACGTGACGAGACGCTGACGTCTTGAGCGGCAGCGCAGGCGCAAGGAGTGGCGCGTGCGAGCCGCGGGGGGTCGAGGCGCTCTCGGCTGGAGCGCCGGGATCGGCCACGCGACCGCTGGAAACGTCTGGGAGGGGGGGGGGGATGTGGCGCCCTTTCGGAGGGATAGGTGCCCCTGGCCGTTGGGCTGCGCCGTGGGCCCCCTTCACCGTGGTCATGTGCCCACTCCGGTAGCAACAGCTCCTCCTCCTCCTCCTCCTCCTCGGCCTCCTCCTCCTCCTCCTCCTCCTCCTCCTCCTCCTCCTTCTCCTCCTCCTCCTCCCTCCCCCACCTCCACCACCCATGACTCCTTCTTCCCCCTGCCGTCTGCTCCTCATCCTCAGGTTCCTTCTCCGTCTCTTGATCCTTATGTTGCTCCTTCTCTTCCCCCTGCTCTTATCGTCTCTTCTCTCCTCTTCTCTTCTCTGTATCTCCTCTCCTCTCCTCTCCTCTACTCTTGTCTCCTCTTCTCTTCACTTATCTTCTCTTCTCTTCTCGTCTCTCCCCCTTTCTCCTCTCCTCCCCTCTCATCTCCTCTCCTCTTTCAGTCTCGGCTCAGGGCACTGGGGTGGGTGCCCGCGAGCCTTTGACGTAGCCTTCCCGAGGCGAGAGCGTTCCCGCCCCCCGGGGCGCAACTGATGCGTCGACCGTACCCCTGCCGCAGGCGTGCGCCATGCCCCCCCCCCCCCCCCCCCCGCGCTCGCTCCGCCGCGCGACCTCAGCACAGCCTCCAGCGTCTCAGCCGACTGGAAGCCCTCGACGCACAGCGCCCAGCCCCGAGGGCAGACTCGCGCGGAAAGATGCATACGTCGAGCCTCTCCACCAAGGCGGCGGTGACCGCATAGTGCCCGCCTATGACGAGCTTGCCCAGAAAGCCGGCGAGGCACTGGAGCTGGTCTGGAACACTCGTGGTTCTACAGAAGACCGACGACGCGCACTCCATCGCCTATGCGCCACCCATAAAGTCTCCTGGACCCGTCTGCACCACGAGCGCACCCGCGCCAAAAACGACACGGGCGACGAGCCTCAGCCGCAGCCGCCCAAGGCCACGGTCGCTACCCCATGAAGGTCCCCGTCATCCGGCGGACACCACAGTCCACTCGACCGCAGCCCACCCACCTCGACACTACCATCTACCAGTTTGGGCGCACCGAGGTCCAATGCACTCAGGACTCCATGGAAGTGGAGCTCGACTCAGCGTTGCAAGTCACGTGGATCCGCGGTTCCATCTGGGAAGGTGAAGCCACTGCTGCAACTGACGGAGCACTTACCGAACTGTTTACCCAGCTTTTCGCAGGCGGCGCACCGACGAACGGGCAGCGTAAGCCTGGCACAGATGACGGCTCTGCTCAGCAACGAGCCATGCAGCGACACCACAAAGCCAAGACAAACCATAAGAAACTGGCTGGCTGGCTAGACGCCGAGCTCCAACACGGCGTCGACTTTGTGTCTTCCCGCACGTTGCCTTTGTCGAGCCCTGCAGGTCCCTGTGCCGCCATGGGACGCAGGCGGGCAAGCGCAGTTTGTCGGCCACCTTCGGGATCAAGCATGTCCACGTCCACGACGTGCTCAGCGAGTCTGGTCAACAAGGGGTCACCTTCGATATCCCCATCGCCCGAGGCACCTCACCGCCAGAAACTGCCGACAAGTACGACTTCATCTGGCACCCAGACCCTTGGCCAAACTTCGCCACGGCCTATGCTGACTCAGTCAAGATGTAGGGCATCGAGGTCCACCGCAGGCCTGGTCAAAGGGCCCCCGCATCGGCCTGCGAGTCCCCGCACAGTCTGACGTGGCCAAGGCAGCCTCTTTGGCCCTGCGCGGTACCACCACCGCACTGGCCACGACTACATATCACATCACGGGCATTAACACAACAGTTGCCACACGCGGCCAAATTCTCAACATCCTCAAGACCACCCTCTGGGTGACTGAGGCATACCACGTGGGTTGGGACGAGGCCACGGCCAGTAATTCAGCAATTCTGCTCTCCTCAGGGCGGACACGACCCCGCCCACGACCACCTTGAAGGTCAAAGGGCACGCCCAGCCCTGGGCTATCGCTCAGCTGTCCGAGGACCCCGTGCCTCCCCAGCCTGCGCCTCAGGCGACCGTGCTTGCCCCACAAGAGCTGCTGGCGCCTGGGCCCCTCGCCGCGGCCCCGACCACCCAGCGCGCCGCGCCCGCCATGGCGGACCGCCCAGCATTGCTTATAGCCTTCGCCAAGCACCGCCAAGGCCCCTCCGGGCCCCCCTCCGATCCCGGGGGGCCGCCCACCCCCGCCCACCAGATTTCCGAAGCTCGAGCCTGCCACCACTGCGCCGCCCCCTGCGGCGGCTGGAGGGGCGTCCACCACATCGAGGGGGACTGCGACGAGGACGCAGCGGAGTTCGGCACACCTACCCCCGAGCCCACTCACACTGCCCCGCCCCCGGACCTCGCGCGCGGCTCCAGCACGCTTGCGGGCCTCACCGACACGCAAGACTTGCGCGTCCGTAGCCTCGAAGCCTCGAAGCCAAAGTCGCCACAGTCACCGAGTATGCTTGACTCTATCTTTGAGCTCAGGGCTCAATCAGCGGAGCTCAGAAGGCCCAGGCCACAGCCTCACCAGCCTTGACGCCCTCTCGACCAACGTCAATAAACTCATGGTCGGCCTCGCCCCGCTCATGGCCGCCTCAGGCGCGCCCACGGGTGCTGTCTCTTCTCTTCTCTTCTTTTCTCGCCTCGTCTCGCCTCGTCTCGACTCGTCTCTTCTCTTCTCTTCTCCTCTCTTCTCTTCTATTATCTTCTCCTCCTCCTTCTATTATTGCCTCTGCCTGGTTCTTCTCATTCTGTTCCCGGTGCCCCTCCACCCTCCTCGTCCGCTTCCCTGTCTGCCTGCATTCCGCCTCCCCCGTAAACAGGGGTCGATGGCCTTCCTTCGCTGGGACAGTCCAGAAAACGAAGCGGCGGAAACACCAGAGGAGGAGAAGGAGGAGTCGGCGGAGGAGCAGCACGGCTGCGTTCTGCCCAGACTCCGGAGCTGACAGCGGCAGGAGGAGCAGTAGCAGAGGATGCGGAGCAGCAAAGATGGAGGAGGAGGAGAAGGAGGAGGAGGAGGAGGGGCAACGGGAGGATGCGAAGGAGGAACACCACCCTTCTTCTCATTCTACCTGTGAGCGGCCGGGCTGCGCCCCCGCCGCCCCCCGCCGTGGCCCCGCCCGCCACGGCCCGCCCCTCCCGGGCGGTCTCTCTGGAAGCGACGGTCTCTGCTCCGCGCCAAGCTCGCCGTCCGCGGGCGCCTCTGCGCGGCGCCGCTCGGCGTGCGCTCGGCTGTCGTCGTTGTGGTGCCGTGTGCCGTCAGTCGCTCGCGCCGCGTGTCGCGCGGCGTCGTTCGCGGTGTCATCTGCCATCGCGCGTCGCCAGGTAATTCGCCGTTCGCTCCTCGTTCGGATTTCTTCGTCTGCCGTTCGTAGCTCGTCAATCGTTCGTCGCCGTCTTTCCAAATCTTTGCACTTGTGCGGGAAATGTCCAGCGTGCTGAAGGGGGAGGGAAGGACGAGGGGCAGGGGTGGAGGGGATGGGGGGGAATGATCAAACTACACAACGTGGCAGAACAAAAACTACGACGGGCAATGCCCGCAACGGTCTTGGACATATGACGACGGAGATCTGCATGGGGAGGGGGGGGGAGAAGTAGGGAGAAAGGCGGCGGCGGGTGTCCCCTGGGCTCCTTCAGGCCGCCCATGGCTTCCCCCCTGAACGCGCCGCCACCCTCCCCCCGCCTCCCTTTTTCCCTCTACGTTTAACTTGCATTGGTTTCTTCGACAAAGGGAAGTGCACAGCAATGTTTCACCAGGGCAGCGATAATGAGGTATGCACTATGGTATATACGCATGTACAAGATCACACATCGTACTTGCGTGTATGTTTATAAGTGTACATCTTCACCTGTGTAGATCTATGTAGGTGCTACTACTGCTATCGGTATTCTGATACCAGCATTAGAACACGACGGCTAAGATGATGCAAGTGGGAGGGTAAACGCGGATCGGTCACGCTGCTTCCGCACAGTGGTGGGAAGGTCTGGCACACAGGCGACCGAGTGGGCAGACTGCTTGCGAGAGCATGGCCGCCCCGCTCGATGCCACCCAATTGTTGTGCAGGGAGGGGCGTGAGTTCACACTTCCGAGTGGCACGGCGAGGCGCTCGGTGACCAAGGTGCTCACTGGCCGCAGCGCGGGAAGCAAACTGCTTGAGACAGGCTGGGCATTGCGAGCCTGCGATATACAGGCGTGCTGGGAGTCCGACACAAATGCATCTTGTCAGCGTGAGCCATCAACTAAACTGCCCCGATACGCAACACGCAACACGCAACACATCACGCAATGATAAGGAACTCAACACGTAGACTGACAACGTAGGTATGAAGCTGTACGTTCGCCAAGACGTGGGCCAATACGCTGAGCCAACACGCGACGTATTGACGCGGACGTTTTAAGAACAGAACGTGTTGCGTCTCAAAACGTGCGTAGTGAGGCAGCTACGTTTGCGGATTGCGCAGCGCAGGCGCTGCTCAGGAGGGAAGTCGAGGAAGACCCATGGAGCACCTGCGGGCAAGGGGTCTGCATAGACATCGGTACGAGTTGGCGCGCGACCTCGCGGATGGAGGCGTGTGCAGTCAAGCATCATTGGGGAGAGCAAAAAGCAGCGATACCGCTACTCCCCAGACCTCCCCCGGGGTGCGTTCTGACCAGGATTCGAGGCGAATCCAGCGGTGGCGACGAGGGCCTCCCAGGAGGCCCCAAACGGGGAAAACGAGCGAAGTGTAGCACATACGGTCGGACCGAGGACGGAAGAACATCCTACGCCAACGTTTCGCCACACAAATCAGAAAAATGGTGGCCGCAACGCCGCGCCAAGGTGTTCCGGAAGTGCCTCTTCGAGCCCGCGGGCGGCCCGCGTCTGTTCCCCTCTCACCACGTCGTCGGAGTTGCGGGAGCGGGCGCGAGCGCCTTCCGTTCGCTACAGCCAACCCGTCTACTGAGGATGCGCGGCAAAGATGCTGGGGCCCTGGAGGGCCATGTTCACGTTTTTCGAACGAGGTTGGCCAACGAAAGTTACCAAGGATGGGCCGAAGGGACAAGGATTCCAGGGCAACTTTGGAACATCGCTCATCCTTACTATGCTGGTTGACTGTGCCTCGCTTCAACGGCGAAGGCTTTGAGAAACAAGACAGCCGTGGGCCAGGCTCTGCGTGGGGGTCCGGCATGCCGAGCGACGCAAGGACAGCCTGCCGCACCCATCTCAGATCTTCGGCCAGAACTGCCGTGCGCAGGTCAATGCCGCAATTGCCGTGGATGCGGTGCGCCAACTAAGGAAATTGGCCGTCGCCTTCCCACGCCGGCATGATTGGCATATTTACTGTATGCCACCCCATTCCATCAAACACCCTTTCGTGCTTCCGCTGTTCAGACCTACTCTTCTCCAAACCTACGTCGACCGGAAAGGCATGCTCGATCAGGAGCTTACTTATCTACCGCCTCTTGTATATCCTTGCGAAAGGCCCTTGTTCTCCAATCCCAGCGTCTCCGAGGAGGAGGGAGAGGAAGAAGAGGGTTGAATACTGACGAGGTACAAAAAAGAAGGGGAGGCGGAGGATCTGGGTCAGGAGTATGGGCGAACCGCGGGGGGCGGAAGAACGAGAACAACGAGTAGTGGGAGGCGGCGGCGGGAAAGATTAGCTTACTGGAGGTATCTGGAGGTCCCTGGAGGCCTCTGAAGTCCCCAGAAGCTTCCGAAGGTCCCCGGAAGTCTCTGGAGGCAAAGACAACAGATAAGTAGTCGATGCTCGATCATGCGAGGAAGGAGGCTGCGGATGGGGGTGATGGGCGAGGAGGCTCAAAACTGGAAAACGACTGACACGAACAATGATGACAAGAAGTGTTCCGTAAGGGAGATATTTCCTGGAACCCAGGACTGGCTTACATCTACAAGCGTTTTTGTTGACAGACCGCGGAGCCCGGGAGGCCGAAAACTGAGGAAAACGCGAGGCCCCTTCCCCTCGGTACAAATTTCTCTCCAAGGAGACCTTGCAGAATCGACCCTTGGAACTCTCCCGGGAAAGTTTTCCAGCCATGCTTTCGATGTAACCCTGGCCGTGGCGACGAGGACGCTCCTGGCGGCTCCAAGAGTGCCCCAAGCGCCCGCGAGCCCCAGCCTCGACCCCCGAACCCCCACTCTGGGTCGTCGAATCCCGGACCCCACCCTCGAGGCGAGCGGGGCCCGGCGGCCGCGGCGGCCTTCTGGCCGCAGGCTGGCGCCGCTTCGCTGGCGGCGGTGGGCTGGGCCCTGCCGTCGCGCGTGCTGGCGGGTGCCTCAAGCCGGTCGACGGGAAGGGGGGGGGCTTTTGACTCGACAAAGGCCTTGCGTCATCGTGCCTCAACGATTGGGACGAGGCGGGACCGCAGCCTGCCAATAAGGCTCGACGTGGGCCTCGCCCCAGTCGGCACCCTTGAGACCGACAGGAAAAGAAAGGAGGGCTCGAAAGAGAAAAGGGAAGCAACATGAGTCGCTCAGCAACCTACCTTGCGCAAGGGCTTCAAATTCAACGGCCACCACAATTTATCTACTGCTTCCCAGTCGGCAGTGCTACACAGCTTCTGCAAACCCGAGAGAGAAAGAGAGAAACGGGGATGGAGAGGAGAGACAGTGATCATATGTGCCACCGTGCCCTTGTAGCACGAATTGGGGCGCCCTTAGGTCCTAGCCCCCCCCCCCGCCCCGCCCAACGCGGCGCCTCGTGCCCCCATAGGGAGGCCCAGCGACGGCCGCGCTGGCGCCGTCCGCGCGCGCCCCCCCCCCCCCCCCCCCCCCCCCCCCCCCCCCCCGACCGAACACAGCGCTTCGCTGCCCCATGGGAGCTCCATCGAGGGTCCCACCGCACGCGACTCCCCCACCCAACGCAATGATTCGTGGTCTTATCTAGAGATCCACCGAAGGCCCTCCCCGCCCCCCGGCTAAGTGCAACGCTTCGTGGCCCCATAAGGACCTTCAACTACTGCCCCAGTGGCCCCGCCCGCGCGCGCGCCCGCCCCCCATAATGCCGGGTTGGCTCGACGGCGGGGCTTGCCGCAGGCCGCTGGGAACTTCTCCAACCCAGTATATTGTTCTGACCTCGCTGCCCGCAGTAGCCGCTCCGAAGCTGGGTTCGATCTGCGGCCGTCGCAGTCTACCACGCGAGAGAAAGACTTCGCGCACCGATCATTCATTCACGCCTCTCCGTTCTCTAACAAAGCCTGGGCCTGACCCTGGGCACTTGTTGTGGCGATGGCCTGGGCGCAGCTTGCTTCTTCGCCCGTCATGAACATGCGCTGTGCTGTTTTCTTTTCTGGCGTCGACACTTGCACCAACAACGCCCAGCGGCCCCCACTGTAGAACATATTCGTCGTGCTTTTTGTTTGCTGAATGTTTGACATCCAATCCAACGCGCGCCATCTTATCCTGCACAGTGGCCGATGGGGTCAGCACACATATCGTTACTTACCCGATGCATCAACACAAATGGTGTCTCGTCGTAAATCGCATGCTCCACTAAATGCAGAATTGATCGTTCCTACATTAGGCACGGGCGAGTCCGCTGTCAACAGCAGATCTGAGCCTGACAACCAAGCCAACGCAGAAACACTAGCCACGTGACGCTGGAGCGTCCTCCGTGATTGGTCGAGCTCTGCTGCACGATCGTCCAACGTTGCCCTGCCGCTCAGTTTAGATGCCCAGCCCAACACTGAGCCAACCACAGGAGGCGGCATACAAATGTTCTGTTCAGCAATAGAGAAAAACGAACCAAACGATGCACAGATCTGCGACGGGATACTGAAAGAACGCTGCGCGCTGTCAAACAGTGTAGGTTGTGCAACCACCAGTATAGCATTGTGAAGGTCTCCTTTGCGATCGCGCTTTACATTCTGCAGACGCTCAGCATCAACATCCGACTGCACATGTGGAAGTGGCATCAAACGGATCAGTGTCAGTGGTGGGCACACACACGCACACACAAGGGCTGGGCCCAGCCAGCTGTGCCAAAATGGCTGCTAAACGCGCGCTACGTGCGAGGGCACAACAATACACAACAGTGCAATACACGCTGCGACCAACGCAGTGCAACGCAATGCATGCACACACCTTTTGCGCATGAAGCAACGCAACGCAATGCAATTCCCCTACCCACAGATATCCAACATGCGGTGTGTAAGCAACGCGCCGAAACGGAATGCACTTGAATGCAACGAATGCTTGGGATCGTTTATGAAGGCGCACGGGTTCTCTTCGTCCGGGAGGCGACCCTGGGGTCGGTCACGCATGCATCCTGTATCACGCGCCAGGAACTGCCCCAGACAGTTTTGATCCATTTTCTATTACGCAAGACGAAGGTCGACTCAAGACGTTTCTGGGACATTTGGTTGGTTCTCCTCCTTTCCAGCATGCAAGGGTCCCGCCCACCACGGGTCTAGACAGGTGCACGGTGTCCAGGAATCGCCAGACCCAAGGCGCCCATAATGGCCCCAAGAAGGCCCAAGATGCCTTCGAGGCGCCCAAGCAGCCGTGCCAAGAGGGTCCCGAGAGGCCAACCTTGTTGATTGCCCTTCGGCGTTTCAATTGCGTTCGGGCCCTCGACTTTTTGAACGGCCGACGGTCCAAGAGGGCCCAAGAGACCCCCAAGACCGCCCCAAGACGGCCGAACAGGCCAGCTAAAGGGCCCCTAGGCGGCCCAAGAGGGCTCCAAGACGGCCCCAGAGGCGCCTAAGACGGCACGAGTGTCCAAAAACAACCCCAAGAAGAGCCCAGGAGGGGGAACACGAACAGAAAATCCGAGTCTCCCGCACTGAGAAGGCCTCCCCAGGAGGCCCCAAGGAGGCCCCAAGAGGCCCCCAAGAAACCCGAAAGAGACCCCCAGCAGGCCCCACAGACGCCCCAAGAGGTCCCGCAACAGCTCCCCAAAGGCCTCCAGACGGTCCCAAAGATGCCCCCGAGAACCCGAGAAGCCCCCCGCGACATCCCAACGAACATCCTCCAGCCCTCTGACCGGGCCCTCAAGCCAGGCAATGTGGCGGAATGGGCCGAAGGCCATTAACCAAAATTACAAGAATATGCGAAGAGGAGGAGGGAGATGAGACGACCTTACTTGCCTTGAAGACGAGCCTAGACGGAGGGAAACAGAAGAGCGGACTTTGATGTGTCCTGACTTCTCCTGTTTGTGGCGGCCCGCACTGCTGCCACCGGAGCTGCCGCGCCACGAGTGGTGGCAAGACCCCCGAATGGGACAAGGAATGCTGCCACGCAAAGGCTCGCCCTGGCCGCGCTATCAAGCATTTGTGCTACTGTACCCTGCTGCTACTTGCGGCAAGAGCGGCGCGCGAGCAAATGTCAAGACATCACGATTTGGTTACCCCGAGTTTCTTAATAAGCGTCGGGGGGGCGCCACCCCCGCTGACAACCCCACATGGACCCCCGTCGCGGGCAGCCACCGCGCGCCGAAGGCGCTCCGACCCCCGTCGCAGCGCGACGACGAGGCGAGGTTGACCCCCGTCGGAGGGATACCCCCCCACGCTTATTAAGAACCCAGAGTAGCTGCGGCACCTGTGTTACCAAGCCCTGCTGCAATTGCGCCAGAACGTGCGCCGCCAACTGTTACGTTGGGGCGCCAACTGCTACGTGCGGGCGGAGATCGGACACGGACCCACTAGCACAGAGAGCAGGCAGAGCGTAGGCAACCACTTCCTCCCAACAAGAGGTGCGCTCGCGAGGGGCGAGACTTGCGGCGCCGATAGATGCGACATCCCTAGCCCGTTGCTGCTTTGCTGGCGCGTGAACGCAGGCCAACAAAGTCGTGGCACAGGCTGCCTGCGTTGCTGGCCTTGCTGACGCGAGAAAGGTTGCACACCGCTGGCATTAAGCAGCGGACTGTATTCCATTGCCCGCCATGGCTCGAAGATGAGGGCAAGGAGGGCGAGCAGTAAGACGATGGCGAGGGCGATGGCGAGGAAGAGAGGGAACGATCCCAAGAGCAACGATGCCCAACCACCCGCCCGCGACCGCATGGCCAACTCTCGATCCCCTGATGGTGCCAGCGCTAGCCTCTCTCACAAGGGGTCCACCTTCGCTTCCGCCCGCCTTCGTGGGCCTTCGCTTCCGCCTCCGCGCAGGGCCACCTGCGGGAAAACATACATCCATATCCACTATGCCTTGGACTTTCTGGGAAGGGGCGCCAGAGGGCCAATGCGCAGCGCATGTGGATAAGCATCCAGCCTCTGGGAACCGGATGTGTGCTCATATCCACTGCGCCTCTGGCTCCTGCCCGCACGGCCTCTAACAACTCCTGCCCGCAAGACCACCTAACTCTCAGACGACGCCGCCCCTGCTGGAGCGGGCTGCCTTCTTGCCGCACGCGCGGATCCGCTCCCCGTGCTCGTCGTCCTGTGGCGGCGGGCTCTGGAGCTCCTCCTGCACATCCGCCGACTCCCCCTCCTTTTCTTATCGTTTCTGCTCCCGCTCCACCCCCCATATCCCTGTCCCCATCCCCCGCTGCACCCCCTCCGCCTCCTTGCGTCCGTCGTTCCTCCTGCTCCTTCTCCTCCTCTTCCTCCTCCTCCTCCTCACCGTCAGCCGTCCCCTCGATGAGGGAAGGGGGGGGCAGAAATGCTGAGGGCGGGAATGGGGAGGGGCAGAGGAGGGAGAGAAGGGACTTGTGGACGAGGTGAAGGGGGGTGACGGGGGAGACCGACATGTGGCAGGATGGGGGGGTGGGACGAGGGGAAGGAGGATGTATCATCCTCCACCGTGCCTGCACAGCGTGGAATGCTGGAATGCTGCTACTCATCTGGGGTTGTATATATATATATATATATATATGTTTATATATGTCTATATATGTATATATATACACAATGTTCTAAGGACGACCCCCCCATCCAGCGCGCGAGTCCTTCTAGCATCGCCTGTCTACGCAGGAACGCCAGTTCCGTCCTCTAGGCAGTTGGCTTCAAAACGACCGACGATCGGTCGAAAGGATGGCAAGTTCCACGATGGCAAGCCCAAGACGACCAAAACATCCCCCAGCTGTTCATATATTAACCTGAGAGATCACACGAAGCCGCTAAGATACGCTCAGCGAGGCCTTCAGCGAGGCAGGATCTGGCCGAACGCAAACCACGCCAACACAAAGAACTGCCTCTGTTCTTTCCAAAGCGTTTCGGGTGCAGCCCTCGGGACAGGCCTCGGGAAAGCTTCCGAGAGCCCCATGAAGCCCCCCCACCTGTACGACCTCAAGACTGCCCGAGAATCCCCAGAAGACGGCCCCGGAGGGCGCCATGGCGGCCAAAAGACCAGACAAACCGCCGAAAGGTAGGTCAACCGATCCTCTTCGAGAGAGATCGGCAGAACCACGACGGCCCCGAGACCACCTCACCGACCCCAACAAGATGGCTCCCAGAAGCCCCAGAGAAGCCACCAGGACTCATCCAAGACGCCGTCTGGAAGGGAGAAATGAGGAGGTGAAAGAGGCGAGGGAGGAAGGATGGGGAGAAAAATACCGAAGACAAGAAGAGGGTTTTCAGGGGTTCGGGGCCGAATCGCCCCCCTGCGAAAATCATCAAATCATCCTTGCGTGGTTGTGTGTTGTGTTTCCTGTACCCCCTTTTCCTTTTCCAGTTTTTCCCAACCATCCTGTGGTGTTGGGTCCTCGTTTTGAAAAGACAGCGCCCGCTCCCGCTCCCGCTCCCGCTCCCGCTCCCGCTCCCGCTCCTCCTCCCCCTCCTCCCTCCTCCCTCCTCCATTTCGGCACACCCCTCACACGTTTCGTGGCCCCATAGAGAGCTCCGCCGAAGGCCCCAGTGCTGCCGCCCGCATGCGTCACGCACACCCATTTCGGCACACCCTCACACGCTTCGTGGCCCCATAGGAGCTCCGCCGAAGGCCCCAGTGCTGCCGCCCGCATGCGTCACGCACACCCAACTCGGCACACCCCTCACACGTTTCGTGGCCCCATAAGGAGCTCCGCCGAAGGCCCCAGTGCTGCCGCCCGCATGCGTCACGCACACCCAACTCGGCACACCCCTCACACGCGTCGTGGCCGCATAGGGAGCTCCGCCGAAGGCCCCAGACCCCTCACACGTTTCGTGGCCCCATAGGGGGCTCCGCCGAAGGCCCCAGTGCTGCCGCCCGCATGCGTCACGCACACCCAATTCGGCACACCCCTGACACGTGTCGTGGCCCCATAGGGAGCTCCGCCGAAGGCCCCAGTGCTGCCGCCCGCATGCGTCACGCACACCCAACTCGGCACACCCCTCACACGCGTCGTGGCCGCATAAGGAGCTCCGCCAAAGGCCCCAGTGCTGCCGCCCGCATGCGTCGCGCACGCCCAATTCGGCACACCCATCACACGGTTCGTGGCCCCGTAGGGAGCTCCGCCGAAGGCCCCAGTGCTGCCGCCCGCATGCGTCACTCACACCCAATTCGGCACACCCTCACACGCTTCGTGGCCCCAAAGGGAGCTCCACCGAAGGCCCCAGTGCTGCCGCCCGCATGCGTCACGCACACCCAATTCGGCACACCCTCACACGCTTCGTGGCCCCATAGGGAGCTCCGCCGAAGGCCCGAGTGCTGCCGCCCGCATGCGTCCCGCACACCCAATTCGGCACACCCGTCACACGCTTCATGGCCCCATAGGGAGCTCCGCCGAAGGCCCTAGTGCTGCCGCCCGCATGCGTCACTCACACCCAATTCGGCACACCCTCACACGCTTCGTGGCCCCAAAGGGAGCTCCACCGAAGGCCCCGGTGGGTGTGCCCGCATGCGTCCCGCACATTCATTTCGGCACACCCCTCACACGTTTCGTGGCACCATAAGGAGCTCCGCCGAAGGCCCCAGTGCTGCCGCCCGCATGCGTCCCGCACGCCCATTTCGGCACACCCCTCACGCGTTTCGTGGCCCCATAGGGAGCTCCGCCGAAGGTTCCAGTGGGTGTGCCCGCACGCGTCCCGCACACCCATTTCGGCATACTCTTCACACGCTTCGTGGCCCCATAGGGAGCTCCGCCGAAGGCCCCAGTGGGTATGCCCGCATGCGTCCCGCACACCCATTTCGGCACACCCCTCACGCGTTTCGTGACCCCTCACACGTTTCGTGGTCCCATAGGGAGCTCCACCGAAGGCCCCAGTGGGTGTGCCCGCATGCGTCCCGCACACCCAATTCGGCACACCCCTCACACGTTTCGTGGCCCCATAGGGAGCTCCACCGAAGGTCCCAGTAGGTGTGCCCGCATGCGTCCCGCACACCGATTTCGGCACACCCCTCACACGTTTCGTGGCCCCATAGGGAGCTCCGCCGAAGGTCCCAGTGGGTGTGCCCGCATGCGTCCCGCACACCCATACGGCATATTCTTCACACGTTTCGTGGCCCCATAGGGAGCGTCACCGAAGAAGATATTCACAATTGCGGTACTCACGATTGCATATGGTTGGGTCCTTCGCCAGGATAATTTCATGCTTTTCAGTTGTTCACGTTCGCGAACCTCGCTGTGCGAATCTCTCTCGATGGCCGCTTTGTGAGGAACTCGGTTTTGCGAACCTCGCTGACTCGGGTGCGTGACCACGTGGGGCGGGGGTGGGACTTCCGCCCCTCCCTTGCTGCTGGCGCCTGAGGGGGGGAGCACCAAAACATGTTTTTCCCAACCATCCTGTGGTGGTGGGTCCCCGTTTTGAAGAGGCAGCGCCCGCTCCCGCTCCCGCTCCCGCTCCTCCTCCCCCTCCTCCCTCCTCCCTCCTCCATTTCGGCACACCCCTCACACGTTTCGTGGCACCATAGGGAGCTCCTCCGAAGGCCCCAGTGCTGCCGCCCGCATGCGTCACGCACACCCAATTCGGCACACCCCATCACACGTTTCGTGGCCCCATAGGGAGCTCCGCCGAAGGCCCCAGTGGGTGTGCCCGCGCGCGTCCCGCACACCCATTTCGGCATACGTTTCACACGTTTCGTGGCCCCATAAGGAACTCCACCGAAGGCCCCAGTGGGTATGCCCGCATGCGTCACTCACACCCATTTCGGCACACCCCTCACGCGTTTCGTGACCCCTCACACGTTTCGTGGTCCCATAGGGAGCTCCACCGAAGGCCCCAAGTGCTGCCGCCCGCATGCGTCACGCACACCCAATTCGGCACACCCCTCACACGTTTCGTGGCCCCAAAGGGAGCTCCGCCGAAGGCCCCAGTGCTGCCGCCCGCATGCGTCACGCACACCCAAGTCGGCACACCCCTCACACGTTTCGTGGCCCCATAGGGAGCTCCGCCGAAGGCCCCAGTGCTGCCGCCCGCATGCGTCACGCACGCCCAATTCGGCGCACCCCTCACACGCTTCGTGGCCCCATAGGGAGCTCCGCCGAAGGCCCCAGTGGTGCCGCCATGCGTCACGCACACTCTGCTGCCGCCCGCATGCGTCACGCACACCCAATTCGGCACACCCCTCACACGTTTCGTGGCCCCATAGGGAGCTCCACCGAAGGCCCCAGTGTTGCCGCCCGCATGCGTCGCGCACACCCAATTCGGCACACCCCTCACACGCTTCGTGGCCCCATAAGGAGCTCCGCCGAAGGCCCCAATGCTGCCGCCCGCATGCGTCACGCACACCCAATTCGGCACACCCCTCACACGTTTCGTGGCCCCAAAAAGAGCTCCACCGAAGGCCCCGGCGGGTGTGCCCGCATGCGTCCCGCACATTCATGTCGGCACACCCCTCACACGTTTCGTGGCCCCATAGGGAGCTCCAGCGAAGGCCCCAGTGCTGCCGCCCGCATGCGTCCCGCACACCAATTTCGGCACACCCCTCACGCGTTTCGTGGCCCCGTAGGGAGCTCCACCGAAGGTCCCCGTGGGTGTGCCCGCATGCGTCCCGCACACCCATACGGCATACTCTTCACACGTTTCGTGGCCCCATAGGGAGCTCCACCGAAGGCCCCAGTGGGTGTGCCCGCATGCGTCCCGCACACCAATTTCGGCACACCCCTCACGCGTTTCGTGACCCCTCACACGTTTCGTGGTCCCATAGGGAGCTCCACCGAAGGCCCCAGTGGGTGTGCCCGCATGCGTCCCGCACACCCAATTCGGCACACCCCTCGCACGTTTCGTGGCCCCGTAGGGGGCTCCACCGAAGGGCCCAGTAGGTGTGCCCGCATGCGTCCCGCACACCCATTTCGGCACACCCCTCACACGTTTCGCGGCCCCATAGGGTGCTCCACCGAAGGTCCCAGTGGGTGTGCCCGCATGCGTCCCGCACACCCATTTCGGCACACCCCTCACACGCTTCGTGGCCCCATAGGGAGCGCCACCGAAGAAGATATTCACAATTGCGGTACTCACAATTGCATTTTTGGGTACGTCGCCCGGATTTTTTGTGTGTTTTCTTGTTTTGCTTCCCCCCCAACCTAGGCGCAAGCAGCAAAGGATTGCAATCGCAGCGCGTTGCAATCGCATCGAAATTCGCTGCAACCGCACTGCAACAGCAGTGCTATAGTACGCGGCAGTGTGTTAGCCCTGTAGCTGTAGTAGATGTAGTAGTAGAAATACTATCAGTAGTAATAGTCGCAGCATCACTCCGGCCTTGCAGTAGAGGTCATACGCGAGCGTTTGCTCGAGTAGTCGCACTGCAGCAGTGTAGTAAAAGTAGTCCACGACGGTCGTACTCGAGCAGAGTAGTCGTATCCTCGAACTGTAGTGCTGTAGTGGTAGTCTGCAAGAAGAGTGCTGCAGTATTGCGGGGCTGTGCCGCCCTACTGCAGTAGCGGTACTGTAGAAGCAGCACTCTAATATATGATATGTACGAGTACTACTGCCTGCAGTGATTACACTACTGTAGTAGGACTACTCAAATGCCGTAGTCGATCAGCACGGTTGTAGTACTCTAATACTGTAGTGCTGTAGCGGGGGCATTGAAATAGTCGTAGTGCAGTACGCTAGCAGTAGTACTGCAGTAGTGGTATTCTAGTACTGAACCAGTGGTACTCTGATACAGTGCCAAGCCAGTAGCATTATGGCATTAACGATGTGGCAGCACTGTGATAGCCCTGTGGTTGTAATCGGAGTAGTAGCACGCAGGTCTCGCAGTAAAGATCATACTATACTACTTGCTTTAGTAGTCGCACTGTCGTAGTGTCGTAAACGTAGTCCCCATACTGTAGTCTCCTCGAACTGTAGGGCTTCAGTGGTAGTGATGTAGGGAGAATGCTGTACTATTGTAGAGCCGTGCTGTACCATTGTAATTCCGACACTGTAGATGCCGTGCTCGAGTAGTGGCTTCGTAGAGCAGCCCCCTACTACTCCCTGCGTTGAGTGTGTTGCAATACTGTCGCAGGAATACTCGAATGCCGCAGTATATCAGCACGGTTGCAGTATTTTAATACTGTAAGGCTGTAGTGGTGACTCCGAGCTAGTCCTAGTACAGTACCTTAGCAGTAGTACTGCAATAGTGATACTCTAGTGCTGGACCAGTGGTACTCTGACACACTGCTAAACCAGTAATAGACTTGCATTAACGAAGTGGCAGCGCTGCAGTCGCCCTGTAGCTGTAATGGTAGTACCCAGGTCTCGCAGTAAAGGTCATATTCTAGTACTTGCTTTAGTACTCGCACTGTTGTAGTGTAGTAGTAATTCACTACTGTAGTACTCCAGTACAGTACTAGTACCCTTCAACTGTAATGCTGTAGCGGTGGTGTTGTAAAAGGAGTGTTGTACTATTGTGGGGCCGTGCTGTACTATTGCAGTAGATAAGTTGTAGAAGCACTGCTCCTGCACAATATTCGTAAAAATACTATTCTACGACTGCTTGCAGCGCGTGTGCTACAGTGAGGCAGTAGGAATACTCTAGCACCGTCGTAGTGCTCCAGTACTGTTGTGGTGTTCTGGTATTGCCGTAGTATCGCAGCACTGCTGTAGTGCTCTAGCCCTGCAATGCTGTAGTGGTGGTGTTACAAATGTAGCACAGTACTCTAGCAAAAGTACTGCACTCGTGGCACTCTAGTACTGTATAGTAGTCGAAGACTGGCAGTAATAATCGTGGAACTCTACCATTGGAGTATTCAGCGGATTTTATTGCAGTCGTAGTAGTGCTCTGGCACAGTAGTAATGGTAACACTGTAGTGGTGGCTGTACGAGTAATACCAGAGTATACTGCAGCAGCACTCTAGTACGGTCGCACTGTAGTAGCACGAGTAGCCGTAGTAGTAGCCATAGTAGTAGCCCTAGTAGTAGTGGTGGTGGTAGTAGTAGTAGTAGTAGTAGTAGTAGTAATAGTAGTAGTAGTAGTAGTAGTAGTAGTAGTAGTAGTAGTAGTAATACTGATCGTCTCGTAGGAGCAATCGTACCCCAATACTGTAGTAGTAGTAGTAGTAGTAGTAGTAGTAGTATTAGTAGTAGTAGTAGTCGTAGTAGTAGTAGTAGTAGTAGTAGTAGTAGTAGTAGTCGTCGTAGTAGTAGTAGTAGTAGTAGTAGTGGTAGTAGTAGTAGTAGTAGTAGTAGTAGTAGTAGTAGTGTTTTAATAATGTGGTGATAGTAATACCGTAGCACAGCAAAAACAGGGCAGAGCCTCAGGCTAGGCTTTCGTTGAGGCTTCGGCTTCGGCTTCGGCTGGGGTTCATGTTAGGTTGAGGCTGAGGCTTAGACTGAGGCTTAGGCTAGTCTTCGGCTAGGCTTAAGCTGAAGCTTACGCCAAGGCTTAGGCCGAGGTTCGGGCGAGGTTCAGGCTATGTTTAGGCTGCGGTGTGGGCTAGGCTGGCTTAGGCTGGCTGGGGCTGAGGCTCAGTCCGCCCCAGGAAATTAGCCTGGCGAAGGACCCAACCATATGCAGCTGCGAGTACCGCGCAGGATATGAGATGAGGGAGGGGGGGCACGCAAGCTACGAGTAGCGCAAGGCATGCCCCATCTTCTCACAGGCACCGCGCCGCTGCATGGACGAGGCACAGGGCAGCGCGGGCAGGAAGTGGCTGGCGGAGGAGGGGGGGCTAAGCGGGGCGAGCCACCGCATCAGCATCAGCGCATCTTGAGACCTGTTACGGAACACGCAGGAAAAGTTACGGAGACACCGCGTAGATGTCAGAGGCAAGTGGGGCAGAAACGAAGCGAAGGCAGCAGAACGAGCGACAGACGAGGGGTGACATGTTTGCCTCCGAGCCGATGGCGAGCCACGCAGAGTGCACCGCGCAGGCGGCGCCGCGCGAAAGTGGGCGGGGAGTCCCCGCCGACGCGGTCTGGTCATCCCGAGGGAGTCCCATCGACGCGCGGGGGTCGTCCACTGCGACTCAGAGTAAACGCATGGCGCCCCCGTACTGCGCGGCGAGGCGATGCGAAAAGGGCACGATCTGGGTGGAATCTCCCCGACAGACGCCGGTCATCCTCTGGCGAGGAATTCCGACGACGAGCTGGGGTCATCCAAGCGTCTGCGACAGCCAGAGCGCCAGCCGCCACGGCGGCCCCTCAGATCAGGCCTTGCGGATGAACTCGCTGGAGCCCAGCTCCCTTTGACAGTTACCTCGCCTTCCCTTGCGCTGGTTCGCGCGCGTCGCGAACCTGGTCGGCGACCATTTCTGGAGCGCCGAAAACGCTCGAGACGGTGTCGCCCTTCGCGCAGGCGCATGTGAGCAGCCGGCCCCCCGGCAGGACTGCGTCGACTCTCCCAGCGCCGCGCCCGAACTGGCCCTCTTTCCAAGCCAGTTTCAGATCACGCCAAATCGTCTTCAGTGTAGTCTCGGATGAGACTGAGGTCCTCCAGCACTCCTCGCCGCTCACTGTCCCGAATATCATTGCGAGGTCCTCCAGCGTCGCCTGCAGCAGCATCGAGGGCGGCGCCGCAGCAGCGAAGGCGGTGCCCGGGCCCGGGGCACGAAATGCGATGTCCTGGTTGTTCGCAGACAATCCACAAACCACAATGTTCCCGTCACTTGTGTTGCATATGGTATACTTCGCCCCGGCCGCGACATGCGTGTAGGTGACGCCCTCACTCAGAGGTGGGATGTTGCACTGCCCCCAGTCATTGCTGCCGCAAGCTGCTGCAGTCCCATCGCTGCGCAGCAGCACCGAGTGCTTCCACCCGGCTGCGACCTCCGTGAACTTCACGTTATCCTCGAGATCGGGTAGGTCGCACTGGCCCGCGTCGTTCCTGCCCAAAGCGTGGGCAGTGCCGTCGTCACCCAGTAAGACCACGTGATTTGACATGCTGATTTGCACGATGGTCCGATGGACCTCCCACTCGCAGAACTCCTCGCCCTGCGGATGGATGATCTGCAAGATGCCGTCGCTAAGGATCCCGATTGCATCGCCCCAGGCCGCGATTAGGAAGTCCACCACTCCCTCGCTGATACTAAGGGGGCTGAGGCGCTCGTCCTCGTATACGAAGATCACGCCGTCGCATCGCAACATCACCGTGAAGTGCGGCCCGGCAGCGATCTGCGTGAAGTGGAGGTAGTCGTCGCGAACGACGCCGAGTAGCTGTGCGACATCCTTTCCAGATATCGCCAGGGTGACGGAGTAGATGTGCACCTCTCCATCGGCGCTGAGTAGTGCGACATGTTGCTCTCCCACAGCAGCCCGTGTGAATGCAGCGCAAGATGGCGACGGCCTCACCACCTTGGCGGAGTGGTCAACTGCCGAAAACAGGAAGGCTGCCCCGTCATTGGTCAGGAACGACATGCGCTTCCAATGCGCGGCAGCGGCCATCCTGGCAGCAAGCTCCGTAGCAACCGCTACGCCCGAGGTGGGGGGCCCACTGACTGCCTTTGACAGGGTCGAGCCTGAGCGGCTTCGTGAGACCTGTTACTGGGCACGCAGGAAAAATGTCACGGAGAAGCCGCGCGAATGTCAGGGGCAGCTCAGCAGCGGCAGAAACGAGACTGGGGGGCGCGCGGTCAAGAAGCGAAGGGAAGCAGGACAAGCGAGAGACGAGGGGTGACATGTTTGCCTCCGGGACGATAGCGAGCCACGCAGAGTGCACCGCGCAGGCGGCGCCGCGCGAAAGTGGGCGGGGAGTCCCCGCCGACGCGGTCTGGTCATCCCGAGGGAGTCCCATCGACGCGCGGGGGTCGTCCACTGCTTGTCAGAGCAAACAGATGCGCTGCCGTACTGCGCGGTATAGCGACGCGAAGAGGGCGCGATCTGGCTGAAATCCCCCGACAGACGCCGGTCATCCTCTGGCGAGAAATCCCGACGACGAGCTGGGGTCATCCAAGCGTCAGCGACAGCCAGCGCGCGCCGCTGGCTCGCGCGGGGCCGCCCAGGTCAGGCCTCGCGGATAAACTCGGTGAAGCCCAGCTCCTTGGCGAGGGCCGTCGCCTCCCTCCTGCACCGCTTCGCGCGCGTCGCAAACTGCTCCAGCTGCTTCCGCGAGCCCGCTGGCGGCCCTGCCAGGAAGAACTCGATACGCGGCGCCCGCATGAGCAAGAGGCCCCCGTGGCGCGTGGCGCGCGAGAGCAGCACGTAGAGCTCCAGCCACCAGTCGTCGTCGTCCTTCTTGCCGTTCCCGACCTCGTGGCGGCCGCAGTCCAGGATCACGCCTGGGCGGCGTCGGCCGGGGGGGCAGTGCGCCGGACAGTCGACGGCCCAGGGCGAGAGTCCACAGGGCCGAGAGAAGGTCCGGCTGCGGACCGCTCGCGCCCGGAAGGTTCGGCCGTAGACTGCCCGGTGGCGCCGTTCCCCCGCCCCGTCGCCTTCCCGCATGGTGCGCCCCTGGCACGCCACCGTGGTGATGACCCTGCCGTGCGAAAACGGGAAGCCCGTCCGGGTGACCTTGGAGGCGCGGAAAGTGAACGGCTCCGACGTACGGGGCTCGATGAACACCAGCGGGCCCGCGAGGTCTACCGCGAGGCTGTCGTCGTGGCGCTTCAGGTCGTCCACGAAGGGCGCGCTCGCGTACTTCTCCATGCGCGCCCAGAACCCCAGCGGCAGGCGCTTCAGATAGATCCTCTTCTCTCCGTCCCTCTCGGCTCTCTCGACGTCGCCCCGATCCCGAGGGTCCACGACGATGTGCACGATCTGCCCCTCGGCGTCCTTGACGAGGCCGTTCTTGAGGTCGGGCGCCTCCAGGAGCCGGATCCGCATGCCCGCGTGCACCGGGAGCAGTCCGTGCATGCCGCCGGTGTTCTTCGGGTTGGCACAGTTCATCATCTTGGCCGCGTCCTTGACATTCATCGTCGGGGCAGACCTGTCGGCGGCCTGCACGAGGAAGAGGGGCTTCTTCAGGACGTCCGCGTCCCGCTGTGCACGCATGTTCATCCTCCGCGCCACAGTGTCCCAGTAGGACCCAATCATGTGGCCGTTCTGGAACCTTTCCTCCCGGAGCCTACGATCATCGGGTTTCAGCTGCATGGCGTTCCACGTGGCCCGGATGGCCGGAGGGACCTGCTTCCCCGGTTAGCGCAGGAACGCCATGAGATCCTTGAGCTTCGTGTCCTTGAAGCGGTTGGACGCCTGTAGCTCGAAGCACAGCGGCGTGTTGCAGAACATCTTCATCACGGCCTGGTACTCTGGAGCGAGGTTGATGCCCGCCGCCGCAAGTTCCTCGAAGCTGGAGATGAGCGACACTTTGCCTCCTGTCGGCTTCAGCTGCAGGAAGTCTCCCAAGTGGATCACGATGGGCACCCGGCCGAAGGCGCCGCCGACCTGGTCGTGCTCCCGCTCCCCTGGGCTTCCGATCAACGTTCTTTATCGTGGATCCACGATCATGATCGCGGATCCACGATCGTGATCGTGGATCTTGATATCCCCGATCGTAGATCGGGGATCCACGATCGTGATCGAGGATCCACGATCGTGATCGCGGATCCTGATATCCCCGATCGTAGATCGGGGATCCACGATCGTGGTCAAAGATCCACGATCGCGATCGAGGATCCACGATCGTGGTCGAGCACCCACGATCGTGATGTATACGCACATACATGTGCATATATAATATAATATAATATATACATATATATACATAACTATGTATATCTTAAAGCATATAACTGTGGTATATGGTGTGTATATATATACATGTATATATATATATATATATATATTCATATATATTCATATATATACACGTTCATACGCGTACGTGCGTGTATGCACGTGCGTGATATGCATGCGTATCCGCACATAATCATTTACATAGACATACAAACACATACACATACATATATGCATACATATTTACACATAAACATATACATATACATAATGTACACCTAGTGCCAAAAGGAAGCTATCTAAAGGGACGCCCACAGTTAAGGGGAACAAACGCGTGGATCCCAAACAGTGAGCGCCAGGGGGAACGACGGGGCGGAAGGCCACGGCGGAGCCAAGCGGATTATAGAGGATAGAGACTCAGGATTCCCTTCATTTTTTGCAGTGACCACGTGATGACCAAATGCCATACGCGTGGGTAAGCTATTGTTTTTCTCACAGGCGGTGCCTGCGCATGATTGACCTGTGCAAGTACTTTGCGTGACAGCGCTCGGCCACATGAATTGCATCACCTATCGCCGATTCGTCGGCGCAGCACCAAAAATCAGCTGCCGACCCATACGTTGGCACCTCTCTTTCGAACAATTCAACGAATTGGTGGAACTTCGGGTAAAATTTATACCGCGTGAAAGATCCATTTAAATTCTCTGCCACTGCCCATTTGTTAAGTTCACCGTAAAGCGTGACAAACACACGCGCCCATCTTGCACACTTCGGCGGCGAAGCATAGCGGTCCCATCGGTGCAGTTCAACGTATATATGATGAACAGCATCCACACAATCGAAAACCAACTGTTCGCGGGCATCTCGGGGGGGGAAGAACCGCTCAATGAGGAGCCGCGTGCATTTTAGCAGCCTGCGGGTTTCAGACGCCTTCAACTTCATTTTCGGGTTTTTCCCACTTGTCTTGATCATATTCATTGTGATCCAATTCCATGGCGGGCTCTCCAAACCAAGGCTCTTAGAACAAATCGACATCAAGAGCGTTAAGTGGCCTAATGTCCCACACGGGCGCGAGACAACACCGCCCATGCGATCAAAAATCTCGAGCAATACGTTGGCGAGAAAATATTGCAAACACCCGAGGTCCCCTGCGCGCATTAAATCTATAGTCACGTAGTCCAATATAAAGCCTGGCATGCTCCAGAAGGGGCTCGCATATCGAAGGCCAGATAGCATTTCAAGTCGAAACGAGAGGTCGGAAACAGAAGTCGTCCGCCATGCGGCCGCGAGGGGCGCATCTGTGTAGGGGAATTCCGTGTTATAGCCAGCTTTGCATTTCCAACATACAATTTTATTGTCGCCTTCCCCGCCCCACCCAGATACGCCGAGAAATTGTTGCATCCATGACCAATCACCTTTTTTTTGGCACGCGCCCATGCGCACCCGAAGCGAATCTCCTTTGCGAGCTCTTGCGGCCCGCCATCTGTCACCTGGAGCTGCTCAGGGACTTGTACCTTACTCCCCCCCGCCCCCTCGCCCGCCCATTTTGGGGGATATTTTTGAAAACGGGATGTGTGTTGTGGAGAAAAAGGGAGGGGGGGCGACGGGGAGTGGCATGAAGATGAGGCAAGGTAAGGCAAGGCAAGAGCCGTCAGAGGTCGATGCATCTTAGGATCTGTTAAGCATTCCCCCCTCCCACCAGCGGAGGGGGAATGCTGCCAAGCAGTTACCGATACTGTGACCTCACCTGAGATTAGGCCTTTATGCGGGGGCGAGGAGGAGGAGGGGGAGGACGAGGGGGAGCGGGATGCAAGGTGCATGTCCCCGCGGCCTGGCAGCTTGGAGTCTGCAAAGCGGACTCCGTCATGCCTCGTCGATGGCCACTTGCCTGCCAGGGAGACCTCCATCGCCCACACCAGAACCCGAACAAAGGAATCGAATGTGTGCCGTCCGTGGCACCCACAACCGCAACACACTCGCTTTCCCCACGATGCGAACCAGTGTCGGGCGCGGTCAGCCCCGCCGATTGGGCCCCACAACATAAGATAGATGCTGTCGCGCGTCAAGAACCCAGCAGAATCGCCCCACACAGAAATTGGAACAACAGAACTGGCCGCATCTGGATGTAAGTCAACTCGCTGACACCACTCTTCACGAATCCGAAAAACGGGGTGGTCATCTTCGATATGCGTAAAATGATCGACGCCATGTTTGTCAATCTCGTATTCCATTATTTCGTGCGGCAACTGGAAAAATACGTCATCTTCGAATGACTCCGCATTGAGAGGGTCCCAAAACACACACTTGGCAACGTAAACGGGTGGCCTTTCAGATCTCTTCGAAAGGCAACGAATTAAATCTCTGGAAATGTTTCTCTCGTGCTTGCCAGACGAACCACAACGTGACATGTGAACATCCCCATCCTTCTCTTTTGAAGCCGCCACCCTCACATCTTTAGCTGACAATTGGCCTCGCTTGTATTTTGAACGCAACCACTCAGACAGATCGGTGCCGACGGTAGGTTTCACAGCCTTCGAAAATTTCGAGCGGCCAATCACTTTTGTTGACTTGCTCGTCAGGCCAAGCTGTTGCCGAATCCCCATTGCGAGAAACACAGGCAGGAATAGCAAACGACACATCATCATTGCCAGTCTGTCGGAGTGGATTGGGCAACAACGGCTTCGGATGATAAGGGCGATCACGATGCTCCCACCGTCGGTCCCCCTTGGTCCCCATGGTCCCCCCTGGGTGCCCCTTGGTACCCCTTGGCCCCCTTTGGTACCACTCCTCGGTCCCCCTTGGTCTCCTTGGTCCCCTTGGTTCCCCTGGGCCCCCCCTTGGTCCCCCAGGAGGTCGCATTTCGGGGCGGGGGCCCAGAGGTCCAACCCAATGTGACGATGGTGGATGCTTTAATCGTTGACCATGGCAGATGATGATAACGATGACGACGACGCAGGGAACCCACAAGAGGCCCAAGGGGAGATCGCCTTTCGGGGCGGGAGCCCAGAGGTCCAACTGGGCACCAAAGGCGAGCAGCCAAGAGGAAGCCAAGGCTGGGCCCCAGTGTGACGATGGTGGATGCTTGAAGCGTCGACGATGGCGGATGACGATAACGATGACGACGACGCAGGGAACCCACAAGAGGCCCAAGGGGAGCTCGCCTTTCGGGGCGGGAGCCCAGAGGTCCAACTGGGCACCAAAGGCGGGCGCCCAAGGCGAGGCCCAGGGGGAAGGCAAGGAGGGGGTGTACATATTTTCCCGAAGCAAAATCCAAACCAGAACTGTTGCCAAACGTTCTGGTTTGGATTTTCGAACGTAGCCCCCCCGAAGGTAGTAGGTTGCTGGTGGTAATGATGGTGATGATGATGTTGTCAGCTCTGCGGTTGGGTGATGCAACCTTTTTTTTGTCAGCGGACGGCGAGCTAGCTGCCCCGAAGCTTGCCGAGGCTCCCTGTTTGGTGAGTAGTGTAGTGTGCACACTCTGTCGCTGGCAACTCCGACGCTGCTTACTTCTTGAACTTGAGGAACTCGCTCAACGTGTTAGTCTTGAACGTGTCGTACTCCCTCTTCTTCTCGGTGAGCACGGCTCTGGCCGGCGCGGAGTCTGCGTCCCTCTCCTGGTTGTTGGCGTGCGTCTTACCCTTCGTCTCCGCCCAGAAGTTGAACGCCTGGCCCATTTCAGTCCTCATCTTGTCCACGGCCTCCTTCAGGTAGTCGGTCGCTGCGCCACCCCAAGCCTTCGAGGCCAGCTTCTGCTCGATGAGCTTCGCCTCGTCCAGCTCCTTCTTCGACTTGTCGTAGAACTTCTTCAACTCACTCAGCTCCTTCGCCAAGCTCTCCTGCGAAGCCTTGGTCGCTGGATCGGGCCCAGCGGGCGGGTCGGGTTCGGTCGCGGCTGGCGTGGCGCGTCTGCTTTGACGCTGTCTCTTCATCGGTGGCTTGGTGGAGCCATCAGCCGACGAGGGCCCAGACAAGTCCTTATCTTTCAGCACGTTCGCCACGGGCTCGAACTCCTCAGCGGAAAGCTCAACTTGTTTTGCGAGCTCCGCACTCTCCTTGAGGACCTTCTCGAAGACCTCCTCTGTGACCTCCACCCTGAACTGTTGCACTCCAGTATCCGCCAGCTTCTTGTTCTCGTGGGGTCGACTAGGCTCGCCCTCCAAGGCGATTCTCGCGTGCTCCATGCTGTTCAAGAAGAGCGGCCCCCCGTACTGCTCCAACGTGACCCAGAGGACCTTCTTGGTCGTCTTCTCGATCACCTCGCGGCTGGATTTGTTGGTCATGGTGCCGCCGCTCTTCGGGTCGATCATGAAGCTGGCCAGGTACTCCCTCTTGTCGTTATCGTCCTGTAAGTTCTTGAACAGCACCGCCTTATCCTGGAACCTGGAATTGAGGGCGGTGTTCAGTGAGCTGAATTCCTTCACGCGAAGCGCGTGAGGGAGCACAGCCAGGTTCTCGCCAGTCACCTCCAGCCCCTGGGCCTTGAGCGCATCGGCGGCTTCCATCATCGGCCTCGGGAGCTGGTCAGCGGGGCGCTTCGGCGGCATATGTTGCAGAAGTGACTTGGCCGAGGTTCGGAACCGTGGTCAGCTTGGGCCAAAGTTGCTCTAGAGGGAAGGGGGAGGAGCGGAAGAGGTCACCGCGGCCGCAAGGGCCAAGTGACCGATCCCTGGAGGCCCCATCTGTGCCCCATCAGCCCCCTAAGCAGCCCCCATATCTAACACCTGCCCCCTGTTAGATATGCTGCCGGATATAAAAGTTGCGACAGTTACAGGGATCTATATCTAACACTCCCCCCTGTTAGATATGTGTTAGATATGGGAATCCTCGGTGGGCGCGCGGGTGCGCATCTGTCCAGCCTGGTGGGTCTGATCGGTGCCGGTTTGGATTTTGGAGCCCCGCCCTCCCTGCCCCGTGGGTCTCTTTGGTTGTTGCTGATGGGTATTGTCCTGGATGATCAGTTTAGTTTTTTGTTAGCCCAGTTTCGCTAGTCCCAGATCTCTGGTGGTTTCAAGGATCAGCGACACCTTTACCAATCTCCCCCCTCGTTGGAGCTCAAACGATGCAGTTCGACGATGACGGGCTCAGTTTTTGTCACAACCCAACATGTTTCAATCGCTTTTGAAACATGTTAGCGCTTGACGGGGTCTGTTTTCAACTGCGACGGCGCGACTCAAGCTTAGCATGCAATCCCCAGGGCTTTGCCCCAGACTCAAGAGCTGCTAAATATCTCGACTAGCCGTGCTACGCTATCCTCGAAAATGCTCGAGGCTGGGCTGTCGGGCTCCCAGGAGCCTTCCATGATACTACGAAGCCGAGCGACATCTTCATCTTCTTCTCCAGGGTCTGGCACCGTAATGAGGCTGTCCTGCGACATGGCATCTTCTTCCTCATCGGTCACCTCTATCGGCTCGGGGTCTGGCTGTATCACCTCTATCGGCGCGGGGGCTGGCTGCAAGACGAACGGGTGCTGAGTGGCATAGTCGAATGGGCACTCGAACACGGCAGGGTCGGCTTGGTCGTCGTGAGCGCGTGAAGCGCAGCTGTAGAAGGACGTGTTCTCCAAGTGGTCGAGCACGTATACTCGATGGCCATGCATGGGGCAGATGGGCAAGCGCTCAACTGCAATGTTGTTGACGTCCGTGTCGGTAACGGTGAAGCCGCACTGCAGGCACAACCACTGCCCTCGAAACTCGGAGCCGCGAACCCGAACAGGACTCCACTCCATCCTCCTGTCTGACGTGTTCCTGAACTCACCGTTGGCCATGATGACGCGCGGGCAATGCAGCATCACGACGTGAGCTGGCACGGGCGGCATGTAGTTCATGATGTCTGTGGCCGCGTTGTCGATCGCTGGCCTCTCGTCCCACGGAGATGGGCCAGTCGCTGCTGCCACCGACGCGTCAACGTTCTCCCGAATGCTCAGATGCACAGCCCGACAGACAGGGCATATGATGGAGCCATCGCCCTCAATGCACTCAGCGATGCAGTGAACGCGAAACGCGTGAGAGCACGGTAGCGTGAACCCCTGCTCCGATACAATCTCCAAACAGATCGCGCAAGACATCGTTTGAGCCAAGACGGCTACGCGTAATATTGATGGCGACGGGTGCCCGAGGTCCCCCCTGGGTGCCCCTTGGTACCCCTTGGCCCCCTTTGGTACCACTCCTCGGTCCCCCTTGGTCTCCTTGGTCCCCTTTGTTCCCCTGGGCCCCCCCTTGGTCCCCCAGGAGGTCGCATTTCGGGGCGGGGGCCCAGAGGTCCAACCCAATGTGACGATGGTGGATGCTTTAATCGTTGACCATGGCAGATGATGATAACGATGACGACGACGCAGGGAACCCACAAGAGGCCCAAGGGGAGATCGCCTTTCGGGGCGGGAGCCCAGAGGTCCAACTGGGCACCAAAGGCGAGCAGCCAAGAGGAAGCCAAGGCTGGGCCCCAGTGTGACGATGGTGGATGCTTGAAGCGTCGACGATGGCGGATGACGATAACGATGACGACGACGCATGGAACCCACAAGAGGCCCAAGGGGAGCTCGCCTTTCGGGGCGGGAGCCCAGAGGTCCAACTGGGCACTCAAGGCGGGCGCCCAAGGCGAGGCCCAGGGGGAAGGCAAGGAGGGGGTGTACATATTTTCCCGAAGCAAAATCCAAACCAGAACTGTTGCCAAAAGTTCTGGTTTGGATTTTCGAACGTAGCCCCCCCCCGAAGGTAGTAGGTTGTTGGTGGTAATGCTGGTGATGATGATGTTGTCAGCTCTTTTTTTGCACGGGGTGGCACCCAGGTGCGCGCTGGGGTCTAGGCTGCGGGGTTCGGATACATCGACCTCAGAAGTTTCGCTGCCTTGAAGGCCAAGTCCGCGTCGTCGCCGAAACCAAACTGCACCCCGCCTTTCTTGTTCAACTTCTTGCCTTCGAACATGGCGACGACGGCGTCGTCACCGAGCCCAGGGAAATTCTCGGGGATCTCGGTCACGCGGTCCACGTAGAAGCAAGGAGAGCGGTGGAGATCACGAAGAGAGATGGTGCCGCCATCAACCGCGACAGCGTAGCACGTCGCAAGTTCGTTGCTGTCTCTGCCAGCGAACCCTTGCAATCCACTCCTGGCCTCCTCGGAGATGCGGTCGATGTTCTGCCTGATCTTCTCTTGAATGCGTGATGGTGTCGCAGCTGCCGTCGGCGTTGGAGTTGTCTTTGCCTTCGCCTTTGGAGTTGTCTTTGCCTTCGCCTTTGGAGCGGTGGGCGGTTCTCTGTTTTCCACTGCGCCAGCTGGCCTCTTCCGAGCACTCGCGGGCTTTCCTTTTTTGGTCTTGTGGCCGGCCTTGGGCGGCTTGCGCGGGTCTGCTGGCGTGTAGTCGATCGCCCCATCATCTTTCAGAGCAGAATTTGGTAGTTCAAGTTGCAACTCCATGTTGTACTCAGGCCACGTGGCGACCAGTCGCCCCTGCTCTCCGCACTTGAACTTGGCCATCTCGCGGGACCCGTCTGACATTACCAAGTAGGACTCCCCAGTGCTGACGTCGAACCGTTTCAAAACAGGGACGACTTCCTCCTCGCTCGAGGCGTCCTGCGCTGCCCTGAAAGCTGGCAGCGGGTGCGGGCGAGTCTTTCTCACTGAAGCCGCCCCCTTGTCAACGTCGATGACGTTGTAAATGTCACGCAGCTCCTGTGGGTGAGACGACTCGCGAGCCTTCGCCTGCCCGCTCGCCCCCAGCTTGTTGAAGTCGTCGGCCTTGTTGCGAACGTGGGACAGCATGACCCTGATCACGTATGCGCTGTTCTTGTACCCCTCCTCATGGGTGTACTCGTTGAGCTTGCACCACCCATCCCACATCGTGGAGTGGGCCTCCTTAATGGCGCACCTCTTGATGGCGAGCTCCACGTCGGACTGAAGGAAGTACCCGCCTCTCGGGTCTACCTGCATCAAGCGTTTCAGCGTCCCAGAGAAGGTTACCAGGGCGTCCACGTCGACACCGATTTTCATGTCTGTGCTGCTGTACTTGAACCCACCGCGGAACAATATATCTCCGAAGTCCGGTTCGAGGGATTCAACCAGAACGTCATCAGCTGTCTGGTTCGCTTCCTCAGTTGGCGCCCATGCAGCAGGATGCCTGGAAGCCATATGTATGATATGGAAAGAAAAATAAATGAATAGTGGAATCGCCAACATCATTGCCACTGTGCCCAAATGGCTACGGCGGCGACGGCGGCGATGTTGAGAAAACGACGATGACGACGATGAAAAGGGGGCCCAAGGAGAGGCCCCAAGGGAGGTCGCCTTTCGGGGCGGGGGCCCAGAGGTCCAACTGGGCACCCAAGGCAGGCACCCAAGGGGAAGCCAAGGCGGGGCCCCAATGTGACGACGGTGGATGCTTTAAGCGTCGACGGCGGATGACAATAACGATGACGACGACGCAGGGAACCCACAAGAGGCTCAAGGGGAGATCGCCTTTCGGGGCGGGAGCCCAGAGGTCCAACTGGGCACCCAAGGCAGGCACCCAAGGCGGGGCCCAGGGGGAAGGCAAGGCGGGGCCCCTCAGCGCACAACCCAAAAGGCTGGGCTTGTGGTTTGTTGCGTTATCAGTTCATTATTCTGTTTGTCTTCTGTTTGCGTTTTTGTTTTAGACGCAATTGTCATCAAACGCTTGTTTTTAGATTGCGAAAACATGTCGCGACAGCGTTCATATCTAAAAAATTGAACCTTCAAATCTTCAGGCTTCCAAGCCTTCATTTTCCGATTTTGCAGTTGGTTTCCGAATAACACCCTTTACGGTATCGATCGAGCTTCGTAAACTTGTGTACTGCAATTATCATATGCTTCTTTTCCTCGTTCGTTTATCAAGTTCTGCGGTTGTAATCGTGAGTAGTCGCATTACCCGCGTAGCATAAACACAGCGCTCAAAACAACGTACCTGTAGACCCCACGCATATTCCACGCCGAACATAAAATTCACAACGCGCGCGCGCAACGCGCTCGCGCGCAACTCCTCACATAACACACACAGACACACACATCACGCATACACGGACATATCGTGCAAGTTTTGGGGTGAACAACACATCGGTGACGGAGCGTGCGTGCGTATTCACGCATAATACAGGATCGCCATTACATTTGATTGATCCCGCCCCCCCCCCCCCCGAGCCTCCGAGGTTTTTTGGGGTGGGGGGATCAGACACCTGTAAGGACGATCTTGCATTTACCTTGAATACGCACGCACGCTCCGTCACCCATGTGTTGTTTAGCCAAACGCTTGCAACGTATGCCCGTGTATGTGTGATGTGCGTGTTCTGTGAGGAGTTGCGCGCACACACACATGCCTATGTATATACGTACATATACATCACACACGTGCGCGTGAATCCAAGCACGTACGCGTATGGATGTACATTAATACACCAGACAAGGTTTGTATATGTACATCCATACATGTACGTGCGTGGATCCACGTGCACGTGTGCGATGTATATGTACATGCCCTGGGGGTCCGATCCACGTTCTTTGTCGAGGATTCACGATCGTGGGACATCGACCACGATCGTGGATCCTCGATCACGATCGTGGATCCCCGATCACGATCGTGGATCCACGATCTACGATCGGGGATATCAGGATCCGCGATCACGATCGTGGATCCTCGATCACGATCGTGGATCCACGATCTACGATCGGGGATTTCAAGATCCACGATCACGATCGTGGATCCACGATCACGATTGTGGATCCTCGAAAAGAACGAGGATCGGAAGCCCAGGGTCCTCCGCGCCCCACTCGGCTTTGCGTCCCAGGTAGGACCGGAATGCCAGCATGTTGTACAGGTTGGGCGAGATCATGCTTACCTCCTCCAGGATCAAGCACCTGACCGCCTCCCACGTGTCCTGTAGCGCTTTCAGCTTGCCCCCCGCGGGCATGTCCTTGTTCCTGAAGGACTGCGCTCCTATGAGCCCCGCCCGGTGGCAACTGACGGCCTTGTGAGCGTCCGTGGAGATGTTCGCGGCATGAGACCACTTCGCGCAGACAATCTGCGTGGACTTCGCCTTGCCCGGCTCCACAGGGAACAGCGCGTCCATGGCCGGCAGCGCGATCTCCTGCACCATGGCGGTCTTCCCGCTGCCGTCCTGGCCGAGGAGCAGGAACTGGAACGTCTTCCGCTTCGCGTGCTTGGCCATGCTGCCGTCCTCGATCTTCCGCTCCTCGCCCCGCGCCACGTTGCAGGCGTTCGCGAACGCCGTGACGAACAGTGCCTGGTCGGGCTTCAGAGGACGGCGCTCCTGGTGCCCCGTCCTCGGGTTGACCGCGCCGTCCTCGAACTTTTTGACGAGGCGCTTGACGAAGTCGCTGGGCCGCTGCAACTCCTCCGACGGCACCCACCGCGCCTGCGCCTCCTCGACCGGCATCGCGCCAGCGCCCGCTGCCCCTCCGTCGTCCGGAGCGGGGGCGTCGTCCACGGGCACCTCCGCGTCCTTCGTGCCTCCCTTTGCGAATCTCTTCCGCTGGATCTCCACCAGGTCCTTCAGCTCGTCTGCGTCGAGGTCGCGCAGGGCCCTGAACGGGGCGAGGACGTCATCCCTCAGGGCGTGGGCAGCGCGCCGCGGCGCGTCGGCGTCAGTCGGCCCGGGCAGCGCGCCGTTCTCCATCATGGTGGCGGCCTTCTTGAGCTCCTTCACGAAGGCCTGCGTGCGCTCGGCGGCGTCGAAGCGCAAGATCTGCCCGAGCGTCTCGGGGTCGAAGTGGTGCTCCAGGACCGCGTTGGCACCCAGCTTCGCGAAGCCATCCTGAGCGCGGATGCCCGGGGCCTCCACCTGCGCGGCGCCCGCCCCCGAGTCCTCGGCGCCCTTCCGGAACACGGGGGCCTCGGGGACCTGCGCGTCGTCCTTCTGCGGCCTCTTCGGCTTCGAAGCCGTCGCCTTGGAAATGCCGTCGAAGTTGGCCGCGGTCTTCGTGGTCTCCAGGGCCAGGTACTCCTGCACGGTCAGCATGCTGTCCAGCCAGTTGCCCAGCTCCGTGCACTGGGCGCACTGGCACGGAGGCTGCACCTCCTCGCGGCGGTCGCTGCGCTTCTCGCGCAGCGCGGACTCGACCTCCTCCGTGTTCCAGATGCTGGGGGTCGCCCACGACCCGACGTCATTCCTGAGGCACTTCGCCCTGGTCGTCTTCGCCAATTGCTCCTGGGCGACGGCGAACGACTCCCAGCCGCGCTGGAACGGGCCCGAGACGCCCTTTCCCGCCGGCTGAGCCGGCCACTCCGGCTCGCCCACCGGCGCCGCGCACAGGTGCTCGTACGCGCGGAGGTAGCGCAGCTCCTTCGTGTCGTTGGGCCCGTCGGCGTCCGGCAGGTGCACTGGTCGGAGCAGCGCCGACTTCATGAGGTAGTGCGTCTCCACGTTCGACTCCGCGCTCACGAACTGGAAGCCGTCTGGCTTCGGAATGCGCGGCTCGACGGCCAGCCTCTGAGTCCAGTTCCGCGCCGCCGAGTAGGCCGAGTCGAAGGGGATGTCGACGTGCAGGGTGCGACCCCCGCTGCCCTCGGGCTCCAGCTCCCCGGCCGGGAGGGCATGCAGCGGCAGTTCCACGCGGTACACCCAGATGCTGTAGACGTACAAGCTCATGTCTCGGACAATAGGGTGGTCACCGCGGTGCATCCAGTCGTCGCGCTGGCTCAGCACGGCGCCCATGAGCTTGCCCTGCGCGAGGCCCTGGACAGTCGGCCCCGGTGCCTCGGTCACCTCTTCTTCGGCCTCGCCTTCCCGCATCTTTTGCAACGCCTTCGTCGCGTTGCGCAGCGAGCCGCCGCTGGCGTTCGTGATCTGGTGCGCGTACTCGATCGTGTCGAACTCCTCGCCGTCGGGGCTGACGTACAACGTCTCCCCCTCGCGCTGCACCTCGCTCCACCCCGGCATCGCGACCTGCTCACCAGTGCCGGGAACCGCGTACGTGATCGAGGCGACGGGCGGGCTTTCCGCGGTGTCGGCCTGACCGTATCGTCTGCGCCAGGACTCCGCGGCGAGGTAGATGGATTTCCGCATGAACGCCTTCCAGAAACGGTGCGTCATGAAGGAAAGGTGCCCGAAGAGCATTGGGAATACCATCTCGCTGCCGCCTTTCCAGGAAGCCCTGCGGAAGCAGGTCTCGAAGCGGGACAGCACCTGCAGCGTGCGCTTGAAATCCTCCTTGCGCTTCCCTGCAGCGGTCGACTGGGGGTCGTCGCCGACGTCGCCCGCGGCCTGCGCCTGCCGGTCGTCCCACTGGCTTTTGAGGCGGCGCACGCCGTCAAGGAGCTTGCAGAGCACGTTGTCCATGTTGGGGTTCACCTTCGTGATGTAAGAATTCACGTAGTAGCTCGTGTTGTGAGCATCCACGACAGTGGCGAGCGCGTGCCGTTGAAGCTCGCGTTCGAGGTCGGCGCGCGCAGCGTCGTCACCGTCCACGCTCGGACTGCCGCAGTTCGCGAGCTCCCTGAAGATCCCGTGCCAGTCGGTGATTACGACGAGGTCCCACTTCGCCTCGGACGTGGTGTTCAGGTGCTGGAACCATCCCCAGTCCTCCCGGGCGCCCACCGAGAAGTCGGGGTAGCGCTGAGGGTAGAGGCCATGGTTGTAACTCTGGCGGTCCTTTTCTCCCGCTCGCGGTTCCAGCTCCGACGCCTCCATCCACAGCCGCGGGGGCAGCGCCCGTCTCATGTCCTGCACGTCCACGTTGCACCGCGCCGAGACGAGCGCCGCGTACTTTGTGGTGGTCTCCCCGGGGTGGAGCTGAAAGGTGACGATGCGCCCAGCCATGCCGTAGTCCGTCTCCCCGAATATGCCGATGCAGCCACGCAGCGCCTTTCCGCGCGTGCGGAGCCGGCACTCCTGGGAATCCCCATCCTCGGGCCACGTGCACAATGTCACCAGGTTGTAGTAGTTGTGGCGGCAGATCTGCGAGCCGCGCGCCTTGTCGGAATGGTACTTATAGCAGGAGGGGCTGCAGACGTGGATGCCGCAACCGATGACGAGCTCGCGCGTGTCGCGGCGCATCTCGCGAATCCACTCGTCGCTCGGGAGAGACTGCTCCAGGGTGCACCCGCTGCGGTACTTCGGGAAGATGCCGGAGGCGCTGCTGGAGAGCGGCCGCTGCCAGTGCCTCTTGCTCTCCGCGGCCTGCTGCTCTGTCCACGTCGCTTCGTCGTCCACGGTCTCGCCGGCCTTGTTGCGCAGCGGCAGATTGGGGCGAAGCGCCTCGTGGTAGACGTCCTCGCCTTGCTCTTCGGTCGCTTTGGGGTCGAAGATATACAATGGCTGCGGCTCCTTGTCGCCTGCGGCACCGAGCTGCTCAGCCGTCGCCACTTCCGTGCCCCCGTTGGCTCTGAAGTACCGCTTCTCGTTGACTCCGAACGGAAGCGGCGGCACCTGGACCCCGCACTTGTCCTCGCCCCCCTGGAGCTGCCGGGGCTGCAGCTCCGCGGCGCTCTGCCCAGTGGCGACGACGGCCCGCACCACCTGCCGCATCCACAGGTTCAGGCGCCCCCGGAAGCGCGCCTGGTGTCCCTGCAGCATGTCCAGGAACACATGCAGCTGGCCCTGCAGCAGCCAGATGAGAATGTGCGGGTGCAGCGAGCCGCGGCCCTGGGCCTCGACTGGCCCGAAGGCCGCCGCGAGAAGGCCGAACACTGTGGGCGCGCCCATGAGATCGGCAGCGACGCCGTCGGAAACCCAATGCTTCAAAGCCTTCCGCACTTCTCCTCGCCGCCACCCGATGGTCTCTGGGCGCAGGCCAAGGACGTGGGCGAAGAACAGCCTCATCATCAGCTCGAATACCACGGCCTGGCCCGCGGGGTCCTTCGCGATACGCTGCGACATCTCGCTGAACGTGAATCTCTCCGCCTCGTTCAGGTCGTTGTCGAAGGTGTACTCCTCCCCCTGCACGACGAGGATCAGGGGCTGCTTGGTGTCGGCCAGGTTCGGGGTGACGAACTGGACGGGCGGGCCGAAGCGCAGGGTATACGCCTCGCCCTCTCCGCGCAGCTCCCGCCTGTGTCCGTCGGACCCGACAAGACTTGCAGTGGCCTGGCCCAGGGTGGCGAAGGCCTTGCGCACCTCGCTGTGGGTGTCCTTGTCCTTGAGGATGCCGTTCAGCGTGGCTTTCCCGGTCGTCTGCTGCGCCCTGAGCTGCACCTCCCCGATCATCTCTGGCGCGATGTCCGCGCATGCGCGAGCGGCCCCGAACGCCCCGGGCTGCTTCATGAAGGTGTAGGTGCTGTTGGTCGTCTCCGTGACTCTATAGAAGGAGTGAAGCAGGTGCACGTCGTACCAGGAGCTCCGGAAACGATTGATGGGTTCGGCCTTGTACCTCTCCTCGTCGCCGGGCACGTCGTACTCCATCTCCTCCCGCGTGAGAAGATTTTTGATGAAGTGCGTCACGCTGAAACAGAGCCGGCTTTCCTTATCGCCGAGGCCCCAAGCGCAGTCCCCGTAGCAGAAGTCCGTGGGCCTGGCAATAGCCCAGTACTTCGGGTCCCACCAGGTCTCCGCCTTCTTCGAAGTGGGCACCACAAGCCTCGCCTTTCGCTGGCCGTCTGGGCCGGGCGGTTCCTGCAAGGAGCGCGGGTCGTCCTCGGCGGGAGTCCCCGCGACTCCCGGAGGTCGCGCCAGGTCGCCTGCGTCCCCCCCCGCCTGGCAGGTGTTCGTCGCCAGCGCCTGGACACGCCAGCGCAGCTTCGCCATGTCCTCCCCCGGGGACATCTTCCGACAGCGCGCGTGGAACTCCTTGCAGAGATCCTGCAGGCGGTGACGTCCGATCTCGTCCAGCTGCATCGCCCTGTCCTCGCCTCTCTGGTCCTCGAGCCTGGACATCAGCTCGTTGGCAACCACGCGCCCCGCCTGGCTCTCCATCCTCTCGAGCATGCCCTGGAGCGCCGGCAGGGACGTGAGCTCGCTGACGTCGTCCATGTGGTCCTCAAGGACAGACAGCCACTTGGTCAGCTCCTGCGCGTCCTCGGCGGCCGCGCCCATCTCGGCCTACGCGCCAGTGGTGGCCGAGGCGGGCCCCTGTGCCTGCGCGACGTCGTCCAGCGCCGCGTCCGTGGGGACGTACTTGGCGCAGGCCAGCATGCAATCGGGCACGCCCGGCTGCGGGGGAAACTGGTCCACGAGGTCCGATCGGTACTGCGCGCCCGGGTCATTGTACACGTAGTTGTGCTGCTTCAACAACCGCGCCTGGGCGTCGTACTCCGCCTTGTCGACGTGCAACGCCACCTCCTCCCTCATGGCTCTCAGGGCCCTCTCTTGCTTCTGCTCCTCAGTCAGGGGGATGCCCTCGTCGTCGTCGTCCGCGCCCGCGAAGACGGCCACGAACGTCTCCCTGAGCATGTCGGGCTCCGGTGGGAAGCTCCGCATCGCGTGGTCCACGTTCCCGTTCCCGAACACCATGGCGGTGCCCTGCATGGCGTACTGCAAGAACTTCTGCCTCCATGACTGCTGCTCCTGCCGGACGGCCTTGTCGGCGCCCTTGCTGGACAGGTAGATCTTCGTGGACGCGACGCGGCCCAGCGCGAGCAGCATCTGGTGCGCGAGAGCGGCCTTCCTCAGCAGGGGGTGGTGGCGGCCCAGCCAGAGGTCGTTCACCAGTGCCATGAGCGGCACCTGGGGATGATCGGACCACAGGTCCTTCCGGCAGTCGTCGCACACTTTCACTGGCTCCTTCCCTTCGAGCGCCTCTGGCGGCACGCGCCTCTTGTGCAAGAGTATCTTCGCGGACGTCGGCGAGCCCTCGCTGTCTTCGTGCGGGAAGTCCACGGCCGACGACATCAGCTCCTCGCGCGGTATGAAGGGCCATCGTTGGTGGTACCATTCGGCCGACAGGCATTCCGCGAACTTGGCCTGGTTCTTTATGGTGCACTTGTCGCCGACGAGGAACTCCGAGTGGAGGTTCTCGGACCACAGCTGCATGGCGCAGCAGACGCAGGCCTGGAAAGCGCGGGGCTCCCTCGCCTGACACGCCGCCTGAGCGCGGGCTGCCGACTCCGCCGCTCTGGCCGCCTGCAGGGGCGCATCCACCGCGGGGGCCCCCTGCCCGATCTCGCCGACGATCCTTTCGATGATCGCCGCGTGGAGCAGCTGCTTCTGCACTTCCGACTCAAGCTTCGGGACGAACGGCTCGTCCACGGGGTCGACGGTGGCGCAGCACTGGGAGATGTGGAACCTGCGAACCACCTGCAGCGGGGGCGGGAAAACTGCCGCTGGACCCCCAGGGCCTCCGCTGCCATACATGCCCGGAAAAAACACAAAACCCGAATTGCCAGCGCTGGCAGTGATAGCGCGAAGAGAATATCCGGGGGGGGTCAGGCGCAGTTCTCCCGCCCGCCCGCTCGCCTGGCGCTCCTCGGTCGGCGACGGCTGGTAGGGCTCCAGCTCGCACCGCGCCACGTACTGCGACTGGTACCACCGCTGCCCCCCGTGGACTCTGCCCCGGCGCGCCATGAACGCCTCCCTGTTGGGGAACTCGGCCTCGCACATGCGGCAGGCATACTGCAGCGCAGGCGCGGGGCACTGAAACCACTCAGAGCGATCCCGAAGGCGCGCAGGCATGGCCGAGTGCCGTGGCGGCCCGCGGTTGCAGGGTCTGCGCTGCCACGCCTCCGCCAGGTGCGCCCTCAGAGGATTGCCGTCGCCCTGCGCGCCCGGCCCGTCACCCGCCGCCATGCGGACCGCGGCCGCCACGGAGTGTACGCCGCGGGCGGAGTTCAGGCGCTCGTCCAGGAGCTCCGCGACGTGGTGCATGTGCCACTCCCCGCACTCCAATCGGCGTTTGGCGTCGGAAATGTCCTCCTCCGTGACCCCGAGCGCCTCCCGCAGCCTGCCTGCCAACTTGTTTGGCCGGTCGGGGGCGCGCAGGAACGTCGCCCATCGGTTGGCGCAATCGTCGCCGGCGTAGACGAAGAAGTCAGGGTAATGCTTCAGCAGGTCATCGGCAGCGGCCAGCGGCTCCAGCAAGTGCAAGACCAAGAAGAGGTCGCCGCACTCCCGGCGCGCGTCGCAGGCCGCCTGCAAGCTCTTCGCCTCCCTGCTGCTGCGCAGGACCGGGGCGGCGGCGTTGTTCTGGGCGTCCTGCCTGGACCCGTCGGCGTTGTCGCCCTTGCTCTTCGGCTTTCGCCCCTGCCGGAGCACCTCCTCCGGCCTGCGCCCGCGCTTCTGGTCCTGCCTCTCCTGCTGCCTCCCAGGGCGGCTCTGCTGCCTCTCCTGCTGCCTCCCAGCGCGGCTCTGCTGCCTCTCCTGCTGCCTCCCAGCGCGGCTCTGCTGACTCTCCTGGTGCCTCCCAGCGCGGCTCTGCTGCCTCTCCTGGTGCCTCCCAGCGCGGCTCTGCTGCCTCCCAGCGCGGCTCTGCTGCCTCCCAGCCGCGCTCTGCTTCCCTCGGAGGCGGAGCCGCTTCTTGGCGGGGGCGCCGCACCTCGAAGACGCCGCGGGCCGCTTCCGCGCGCCCGACAAGCTGGCATCGCCGGCCCCGTCCTCCTCCTCCTCGTTCTCTCCATCGAGGCCACGGCTCTCCTCGCTGCCCGCGTCGACGTCGCCGTCGTCGCCCGCGCCCTCCGCGCCGTCGACGACCGCCGCTGGCGGCCAGGGGCACGCCGCGGCCCGGGCCGCCTGGGTGTCCACCCTCTCGAGGAGGATCAAGCGGGGCATCTTATGCTCGGTACCGGGCGCCCACTGGACCACGTGCGGCCGGTCGCCCAGATCGTCCGCAGTGCACCAGCTCCCGCTCTCTTCGAAATGGGCCACATAATGGCCTTGGATGCCAGTCGCGGCGGGCTGCGCCACGGCAGCGCCCGCGGGCGGGATCCACTCCACGTAGGCGCGCATGCGGTATGCTACGTCACCTCCCGCCGTTTCCAACGCCACCTCCGGGCACTCGCCCCAATGGGGCACGATGTCGAGGGCGCTGAGGAGAAACGCCTCGTCGTCGTTTCGCACCCACCTGTCGGGCAGTTGGATGGCCAGCAGCTCCGGGGTCGACAGTAGCCGTCGCCCGCCCGAGGGGGCGCAGCGGCGGAGCATCTGTCGCATGTTGAGTCTCTGCGCGCCGTCGCCACGGCAGAACTCCTGCGGCGACACGGCGTCGTCGCCCTCGTCTGCCCCGTCCACGAAAGGCGGGGGCCGCATCAGGGCCCCCTGCTCACCGTCGGACTGGATGAAACTGAAGAGGCGTTGGAGACGCGGCGCGCCTTCCACTATGACCGAGAGCGCCTCGCCAGCGTCCCCGTACCTCTTCTCGCTCGCCACCCCGAAGATAACGCGGTGCTTCGCCAGGAACGCGCCCGCGAAGGCGTGCGGGGACCAGCGGTCCACGGGCAGGAACTCGCGAGCCTCGCCGCCACCGCCATCTGAGATCGCCGGCATCCCGCGTCTGCAGGCGGCCGCCAGGGAGAGCAGCTCCTCTGGAGACACATCAAATATACGCACTGCGCCCCCCCCGCATGCCCCCGAATTTCCTATCCTTCCACCCATCCGCCCCTCTTCGCCCCTCTCTCCCCCCTCCATCCCCCTTTTTCACCCCTCCTCCATCCCGCCCCATCATCCACCCTCTCCATCCCCCTCATCTCACGAACGAACCCACCTCAAACCGCTGTCCTGCACGACGAGCGGCTCGCTCTCGCCCTCGGCACCCAGGAGCTCGGCGCGCGCGGCGGGGCAGTGGAGCAGGCACTGCAGTGGCGCGTTGGTGTAGCACTTGTTGCACAGGTTGGAGAGGCTCGGGCACGGGTGCCGCCCGCCACGAGACCGCTGCAAGGCCGGCCGCCTCCACTGGGCCTTGTCGACAACGTCGTTTTCCCCGCACCACTCCTCATGCTGCGTCAGCAACATTTGCTCTGCACACGCAGCTCGATTGTCACGCTGCTTGGTTGCCTCCGACTCCGCCGCCAGCGCCTCGACGCGCATCGTCAGGCCCCGCGCAGCCAGCGTCAGCTTCGTGGATCCCTGTGCCCTGGCCCACCTTTGCGCCAGCTGATCTTCCCCCAAAGTTTTGCGAAGCGGCATCCGGCGGTGCTTCTCGACAAAAGCCAACGCGTCGCGGAACACCATGGCGGGTCGATCCTGTCCGCCTCCGACCGCCCTCGGAGTCGGCCCCCGGCTGCGCGCCGACCCTGGGGTCGTCCTACACTGCCTGCGCGTCGCCGAATGGCCTGGCGTCCGGAACGCCGCTCTCGCGGTCGATGCTGGGGTGCTGGCGCGCGCCCCTGGCCCGGGGGAGTGGCGCGGCGACTGCGGCGGCCGCTTTCCCCTCATCCTGCGCCGCACCGGCGCCGTCCGCTCGCGCTGCGGCGTCTGGGCCGCCTCCCCCGTGGACTGCATGGCCTCTTTTTTCAAGCGGACCAACTCCTCGCGCTGCTCCGTCACAGGCCGTGCCAAGATGCGAACCCTATCCGTCTCGGCCGCTTCCCGACCCTCGCGCGCGGGCCCGCGCACCGAGCTCCCGCTCTTCTCTCGCAGCCGGACTTCAAATATCCCCAGCCTCCTCTCCTCCAAGCGAATCCGATGCGGGGCCCCGCTGCCCGGCGGCATGCGCGCGGCTCCCGCCGAGCGCGCGCCCTGGGGCCGCGCGCGCCAGAGTCCCCACCGACTCGATCCGGTTGTCCCGCGCAGGGAGTCCCGTCAACGAGCAGCGGTTGCCCGTCGAGAACAGAGTCGGACTTGAGCCAATATGGTAACGGAGCGCTGGATCGGCAGCGTCGATGGAAGGAAAACAAAAACGACAGCCTGGAGGACAACACATGAAGACGTCAACTGCACAGCCTACGATGACGCCGAGGCTCGAACGTCAGATCCTCGAGGATCGAGATTCGAGGCTCTTCGTCGTCGTCTCTGTCGTCGTCGTCGTCATTCCTGGGGGCTGTCTTTGGACTCCAGGACTTCGATTTTGGGTTCCGTCGTCGTCGTCGTTATCGTCGTCGTCGTCGTCGTGGTCGTCGTCGTCGGCATCGTCGTCGTCACCGCCGTCGTGGTCGTCGGCATCGTAGTGGTCATCGTCGTCGTCGTCGTCGTCGTCGTCATCGTCGTCGTCCTCCTCCTCCTCCTCGTCCTCCTCCTCCTCCTCCTCCTAAGGGTTGTTCGGGCCTGTCGGTGTTCTCGTGGGGCCCCGGACCGAAAGAGAGGGAGGGAGCGAGGACGATGATGACGACGGCGGCGGCGAAGGCGACGGCGACGACGACGCTGACGACGACGACGACCAGGTTCTGCCCCAAGCGCGCCCAGAAGCTGGACAGGGAACCTTTTCAGGGTCCCTCTCCGAAAAAACAATGCGGGACAGGGAGCCTTTTCAGGTTCCCTCTCCCGCCGCCGGACAGGGAGCCTTTTCAGGGTCCCTCTCCGACACGGCACTGCTGGACAGGGAGCCTTTTCAGGTTCCCTCTCCCACCGCCGGACAGGGAGCCTTTTCAGGGTCCCTCTCCGACAAAGCACTGTGGGACAAAGAGCCTTTTCAGGTTCCCTCTCCCGCCGCCGGACACGGAGCCTTTTCAGGGCCCCTCTCCGGCAACGCACAGGCGGGAGAGGGAGCCTTTTCAGGGTCCCTCTCCCGCCGCCGGACTGGGAGCCTTTTCAGGTTCCCTGTTCGGCAACGCACGGGTGGGACAGGGAGCCTTTTCAGGTTCCCCCTCCCGCCTTTTCCGGAAACGCATAGGCGGGAGAAGGAGCCGTTTCAGGTTCCTTCTCCCACCGCCGGACAGGGAGCCTTTTCAGGTTCCCTCTCCGGCAACGCACAGGCGGGAGAGGGAGCCTTTTTCAGGGTCCCCTTCCCGCCGCCGGACAGGGAGCCTTTTCAGGTTCCCTGTCCGGCCATACAGAACTGGACACACAGGAAGCGCTCGCAGCAGGGAGGCCGCATGAGTGAAAGGCACCGTTGAACATCAGCTGCGTGATAGATGCGTGAATGAAAACCGAAACATGGCCACAAGAGCGTGGATCAAGAACGCGAGCCCCTCGCCGAAGGCCAAAGGATCCATGGAGATCCCAAAACGACGAACGTCCCAACGGCGAAGAACATCAGGTGGGCCCAGAGGAGCTTACGCGTTCCCACTGGCAGCGCGGTGGCATCAACAGCCTTTCCCCGTTTCAGAGAACCGCAGTTGTAAATACGACCTTCGGTGGAGCTTCCAAGGGGGCCACGAAACGTGTGGGGAGGGGTGCCGAAATCAATAAAGTCCCTGTCACGGGAGCAGGTCGTCGTCGTCGTCGTCGTCGTCGCTGTCGTCGTCGTCGACGTTGTCCTCGTCCTCGTCGTCGTCGTCGTCGTCGTCGTCGTCGGCGTCGGCGTCGGCGTCGTCGTCGTCGGTCCTCGTCGACGTGAGGGATAGAGGGAGGGAGGACGATGACGACGGCGGCGGCGACGGCGACGGCGACGACGACGCCGACGACCAGATTCTGCCGCAGACGCCGGGGCCATGTCTCCGTGCCTTTTCTGGGCCCCGGGGCCGTGCCTCCGTCCCTTTTTCGGGCCCCGGGGGTGTCAGAAACCGATTGAAACTTGAAACCAGAACGCCCCCCCAAAAAAATTAGGTTAGTGGCCCCTTACCCACAAACTCGCAGGGCGTTTTTTGTGGACGACTGACGATGGGTTACCACCGCCGGCCCGAACGCAAGCGTTTCCCCCTGCGCCCGATTCGGCTGACGATGGGTTACCACCGCCAGCCCGGAGACAAGGGGTTACCCCTGCCCCCGATTCGGCCGAGGATGGGTTACCACCCCCGGCCCGGACGCAAGGGTTCCCCCCTGCGCCCGATTCGGCTGACGATGGGTTACCACCGCCAGCCCGGAGACAAGGGGTTACCCCTGCCCCCGATTCGGCCGAGGATGGGTTACCACCCCCGGCCCGGACGCAAGGGTTCCCCCCTGCGCCCGATTCGGCTGACGATGGGTTACCACCGCCAGCCCGGAGACAAGGGGTTACCTCTGCCCCCGATTCGGCCGAGGATGGGTTACCACCCCCGGCCCGGACGCAAGGGTTCCCCCCGGCGCCCGATTCGGCTGACGATGGGTTACCACCGCCAGCCCGGAGACAAGGGGTTACCCTTGCCCCCGATTCGGCCGAGGATGGGTTACCACCCCCGGCACGGACGCAAGGGGCTACCCCTGCGCCCGATTCGGCCGCCCATGGGTTACCACCGGCGGTCCGGAGACAAGGGGTTACCCCTGCCCCCGCTTCGGCCGAGGATGGGTTACCACCCCCGGCCCGGACGCAAGGGTTTCCCCCTGCGCCCGGCCGCCGTCGTCCCTCGTGACTGCGCGGCCAGTCCCATATATGGAACCATCGCCATGGGAACACACTTGCTCTCTGCTACCCCGCCTGCCATGCTACATGCTATCTACTCATGCTGGCGTCCGGCGGGGCTCGGCGTTAAAACTGTTAAACGCTATTGGGGGCCATTGCAAGGTACATATAAACCAATATAGTTACTGGGCCGGCCACAGACAGAGAAAGAGAGATCACGAGAGAGACGGCGACGACAAAACGCGGTTATCTTCGCCAATGCGTGTCCTTGCATGCTGTCTGGGTCTTGTCGCGCCGGCGGGTGTCTTTGACAGAGCGGCAGGTGTCTCTGGCAGAGCGCCTTTAGGGACGAGCTCTCTTGGGGGCCATTGCAAGGTGAATATAAACTAATAGAGTTAATGGGCCGGCCACAGACAGAGAAAGAGAGATCACGACAGAGACGGCGACGACAAAGCGCGGTTATCTTCGCCAATGCGTGTCCTTGCACGCTGTCTGGGTCTTGTCGCGCCGGCGGGTGTCTTTGACAGAGCGGCAGGTGTCTCTGGCAGGTGTCTCTGGCAGAGCGCCTGGGGGCTCGGGGGGAGGGCTGGCCGCAGCTCCGAAGAATATGCTGGGACGCATGCGAACCCTGCCACTGGGGCCCCTTCGGTGGAGCTCCCTATGGGGCCACGAAACGTGTGAGGGGTGGGCCGAAATGGGCGAGGGGCGGCATGCCAACTCTGCCACTGGGGCCTTCGGTGGAGCTCATTATGGGGGCACGAAACGTGTCAAGGGTGTGTCGACATGGGTGGCGCGGACGCATGCGAACCCTGCCACTGGGGCCGTCGGTGGAACTCCCAATGGGGCCACGAAACGTGTGAGGGGTGTGCAAAAGTGGGTGGGGGCGGCATGCGAGCCCTGCCACGGGGACCTTCGGTAGAGCACCCTATGGGGCCACGCAATGCGTGAGGGGTGTGCCAAAGTGGGGTGGGGGCGGCATGCGAACCCTGCCACTGGGGCCGTCGGTGGAGCTCCCTGTGGGGCCACGAAACGTGTGAGGGGTGTGCCAAAGTGAGGGGGGGCGGCATGCGAACCCTGCCACTGGGGCCTTCGGTGGAGCTACCTATGGGGCCACGAAACGTGTGAGGGGTGTGCCAAAGTGGGTGGGGGCGGCATGCGAACCCTGCCACTGGGGCCTTCGGTGGAGCTACCTATGGGGCCACGAAATGCGTGAGGGGTGTGCCAAAGTGGGTGGGGGCGGCATGCGAACCCTGCCACTGGGGCCGTCGGTGGAGCTCCCTGTGGGGCCACGAAACGTGTGAGGGGTGTGCCAAAGTGAGGTGGGGGCGGCATGCGAACCCTGCCACTGGGGCCTTCGGTGGAGCTACCTATGGGGCCACGAAACGTGTGAGGGGTGTGCCAAAGTGGGGTGGGGGCGGCATGCGAACCCTGCCACTGGGGCCTTCGGTGGAGCTACCTATGGGGCCACGAAACGTGTGAGGGGTGTGCCAAAGTGGGGTGGGGGCGGCATGCGAACCCTGCCACTGGGGCCTTCGGTGGAGCTCCCTATGGGGCCACGAAACGTGTGAGGGGTGTGCGGAAATGGGAACTAATGGCGATGGCGATGATGATGATGATGACGATGATGATGCTGGTGGTGATGACGATGATGATGCTGGTGGTGATGATGACAGGATGGTTGGGAACTAATGGCGATGGCGATGATGATGACGATGATGATGCTGGTGGTGATGATGACGAGGATGATGATGATGATGATGATGATGATGATGATGATGATGATGATGATGATGATGATGATGATGATGATGATGACGATGAGGATGATGATGATGATGATGATGACGATGAGTATGATGACGGCGATGGGAGGAGGGAGGAGGGGGGAGAGGAGGAGGAGGAGAGGAGAGGAGAGGAGAGGAGACGCGGGGCGCTGTCTCTTCAAAACGATGACCCAACACCACAGGATGGTTGGGAAAAATTATCGCATCGTCGCGGAAGGCGCATTGCGAGGACATGGAGGACGCGGGTGTTCAGGTATTTTGTTTGGTCGGAGGCAGCACGCGCATCAATCAACAACTCACCTGCACGAACCACCATAAGGACAAACAAAACATGAAAATCACAGGGGGGGCGATTCGCCCCCTGACCCGTTTTTGAGACCCGCACCAGCTCAGACAGGGCAGTGGACTGGAGCGGTCATTCAGAGTGGAACTCAGCCTCGTTCCTGCTGCGCTGCGGAGCTGGCAGCATGGCCCGGATTGCCGCAGGCACCTGGGCAACACGTGATGAGGTGCCCGTCGGGTCCCGAGGTCTCCACTGATCACGGGCCTGGCGGGCTGGAGGCACGCAGCCCGCGCACGCAATGCGGCGGGCCGCCCTCAGGCGCAAAGCCACAAGCGGCCGCCCGAATGCGCAACCGGCGTTCGTTGCCCGGGTCGTCTGCGCTCGCGCTTCGGCTCGCCCGAGGGGCGCGTGCCTGCGCGCCCACGCGCCGCCCCCTGGAGAAGAACAGCTCTGCGGACCAGGCGGCGGAGCGCAGAACGTGGCCCCCGGCGGATTGCCCGGATGTTTGGGGGCGGGGCTCGCTGTTCCGGCGCTGCCTCTTTTGATTCAGCGGCACTGGGTCCCCGCGAGGGCGTCGAGACGGAAGGGAGAGGCATGCAACAACAAGTCTTGGGTTCACGCGGCACGCCAGCATGGGGGAAGCCAGACACGCAATCGCCATTCCGGCGGCCTCAAGGGACAACGGAGGGGGGTGTCCTCACTCGCCTCGGGTAGTCAGACTTTTACGTCACACACTTTCGCACCCCGCTCGCTCATTGGTAAGGGGTAATTCCACCTGATTGGGAGGCGCGGCTGTCTCCTGAGGGGGACTCCCACCTGTGAAATAGCAACTATCCCGGCAAAGCAACCTAACAGCGATGTGTATAAGCATAACTGGAAACATTCCCCTTGAGATCCACCTTGTCTCAGCTTCGGCCTGCCTCGGCCTCATCCTCAGCCTTAGCCACAGCCTCAGCCTCAGCCTGTCTCGGCCTCAGCCTGCCTCGGCCTCAGCCTCAGCCTGCCTCAGCCTCAGAGTCAGCCTGCCTCAGCCTCAGCCTGCCTCAGCATCAGCCTCATCCTCAGCCTCAGCCTGCCTCGGCTTGCCTCGGCCTCAGCCTCAGCCTGCCTCGGCCTCAGCCTCAGCCTCAGCCTGCCTCAGCCTGAGCCTGAGCCTGCCTCAGCCTCAGCCTGCATCAGCCTCAGCCTCGAGGCCTGCCTCAGCCGCAGCTTGCCTCAGCCTCAGCCACAGCCTCAGCCTCAGCCTGCCTCAGCTTCAGCCTCAGCCTCAGCCTGTCTCGGCCTCAACCTCAGCCTCAGCCTCAGCCTGCCTCGGCCTCAGCCTCAGCCTGCCTCAGCCTCAGCGTCAGCCTGTCAGCCTCAGCCTGCATCAACCTCAGCCTCAGCCTCAGCCTGCCTCGGCCTCAGCCTCAGCCTGCGTCAGCCTCAGCCTGCATCAGCCTCAGCCTCAGCCTGCCTCGGCCTCAGCCTGCGTCAGCCTCAGCCTCAGCCTCAGCCTGCCTCAGCCTCAGCCTGCCTCAGCCTCAGCCTCAGCCTGCCTCGGCCTCAGCCTGCCTCGGCCTGCCTCAGCCTCAGCCACAGCCACAGCCTCAGCCTGCCTCAGCTTCAGCCTCAGCCTGCCTCGCCTTGCCTCAGCCTCAGCCTCAGCCTCAGCCTGATTTGGCCTCAGCCTCAGCCTCAGCCTGCCTCAGCGTCAGCGTCAGCCTCTCAGCCTCAGCCTGCATCAGCCTCAGCCTCAGCCTCAGCCTCAGCCTCAGTCTCAGTCTGCCTCAGCCTCAGCCTCAGCCTCAGCCTGCCTCAGCCTCAGCCTCAGCCTGCCTCGGCCTCAGCCTGCGTCAGCCTCAGCCTCAGCCTGCCTCAGCCTCAGCCTGCCTCAGCCTCAGCCTCAGCCTGCCTCGGCGTGCCTCAGCCTCAGCCTGCCTCGGCCTCAGCCTGCCTCGGCCTCAGCCTTCTTCAGCTCGGGCATTCAAAATATGGCACAGGACTAGCGTTCTGGGAGCACGAAGAACACGAAGTGGCCTACAGCTGGCTCTGGGCATTCAAAATGTGGTCTGGGAATGGTGTTCTGGGAAGACGAACAACACGAAGTGGCCCATAGTTGGCTCCGGGCATTCAAAATGTGGCCTGGGACTGGTGTTCTGGGAACACGAAGAACACGAAGTGGCCTACAACTGTCTCTGGGCATTCAAAATGTGGCCTGGGAATGGTGTTCTGGGAAGACGAAGAACACGAAGTGGACTACAGTTAGCTCCGGGCGTTCAAAATGTGGCCTGGGACTGGTGTTCTGGGAACACGAAGAACACGAAGTGGCCTACAGTTGGCTCCGGGCATTCAAAATGTGGCCTGGGAATGGGGTTCTGGGAATGGATTCCTAAGGATTCCTAAGAATTCCCAAGGATTCCTGAAGATTCCTGGGGATGGCGGATCTGTCCGGTTCCCTGTCCGGTTCCCGCCCAGACCCCCCTGGGGCGTCAAGATGCTCTCTTTTGACACCACTAGAAACCTATCAGCACAAGCTGTTAGGTAAATACTCACCAGTATATGTACCCTCCTCCTCCCCCCTTATCATCATACTCGTCGTTGTATTAAAGTATATATGTCTTGTTATCCTGCCTGGAGGCTAGGCTAGGCGAGGTGTCGCAACTTTCTCCTCGGGAGGTCCAGGGCGACGAATTCTGCACTTCAAGATGGCACGTTGATGCGTGATAATGGACTGTAAAACTCGAGATGTGGTCGAAACTGGACATCGACTCTTGGATTGGCACGCGACCAAACCGGATACAACTAGAAATCTCCCTGAACCATTCTGTGTTCGCCCTTCCCTCACCTCTCTCACCCTTCCTCCACCATCTCCACCTACTCTCCCTCACACCCTCCTGTATACTATCCTTTATACTCCTCCCTGCGACCTCGTCCTCCAATCCCGCTCCTCCTCCTCCGCACCTATGCTGCCCATGTCTCGTCCGCCCTCTGCCCTCCTCCTCCCATACCCTTCCTGCTCCTCCAGCTCCTTCCGTCGTCCTCCTCCCCGCTTCCTCCTTCTCCGACTCCTCGTCCAAATCCTCCTTCGCCCCATCTCTCCCCTCCACTGCTTGTGCGCATCCGCCCCCACAACCACACCTGGGCCTCGATCGACACCCGGACGTCGCTCCTTGAGCTCGTACCTCTGCTTCTGCACGTTTGAGTCCGCGACGATCTGGCGGAACTTCTCCAGAGAGACGCCGTCGAAACAGTCCATCTGGCGAGGATGATGGAGAGGATGAGAGAGGAACGGGATAAAGATGATGAGAATCCCAACGCCCTTTTGTGCTCAAATTGATTTAGCGAATTACCTCTTCCAATTTCATTCTGCCCCCTCGAGGAGAGGCTTGCCGCTTCTACCCCACGCCGGAAGACTTCCCCCTCGCCCAGCCACACCAAGAGGGTGCATGAACGTCTTTCGGGGTTAAACTGTTGTCGATTCGGGGCTGGCTGCAAGCTTCGTGCGGTCTCTTGGGGGGTCTCTCGAAAGCCTCTGAGGGGGCATCCCAGGGGCCCCACAAGGGGTGGGCGTGGGGCTCTCTTGGAACCTTTCTGTGGCCCCAGGAGCCCTTCGACGGCGAAAGCACACGAATGCAAGCATTACTGTTTTCCCGCATGACTTTGACATGCTGTTGGCCGCTTGGGGACCCTCTTGGAGCCATCTTGGGTTTACCTCGAGGCTACCCTGGCGTGTGTTTGTATGTGTTGCGTCGTCTCGTATACGATTACCTCGTCTTGTCAGGCCCTGCTGAAACGTCTTGGGCCGCCCTGGGGGCCTTTTTCGGGCGGGTGGCAATGCGGGGGTTACCTACATAGGGGTCTAGCAAAAGACCTTACAGGGGTCCTGTAGGGCCCTGTTTGGACCCCTATTGGCTCCAAAAGGGGCGGTAAAGAGCCCCCTTAGGACCTGTTTCTTCACCCCCATTTCGGCCACACTCAAGGATCTTCTGACCCGGGTCAATCCAGACCCGGGTCAGTCAAACCTTGCAGAATCCTGCAAGATCCTGCAAAATCCTGCACCCAAACCCGGGTCATTGCGAAGGATCCTGCAAGATCCTGCAGGATCCTGCACCCAAACGCGGGTCAATGCGACCCTGGCCCTGCAGGATCCTGCAAGATCGGGCGCTCTGGCTGAGCCCCGTTTGCATTGACCCCGGTCTCGAGGCTTCCGACACCCTCCATTACCACCCGTCCGGCTTTTGCGCGCCTCGGAGGCGAGGGGCATGCCGGTCTTGTGGCAGCCGGTCGACTGGAGGGGCTCGCCCACCTTGCTTGTGGAGGTCCTCCACGTGGGTCTGGACGGCCCCCCTGCGCGGTGTAAGAGGGTTCGAGTTGGCCCTACATGGCTCCATAATGGCCTCAGAAAGCTCAGGACTGCCCCCTAGATGGCACACAATAGACAAATATTGTTCAATACGGCCTCCAACATGCCTCCAAGAGTCTCCAAGACCGCCCCAAGACGGCTCCTAGTGCAACGGAGCCTCCCGAGGATGTTCCCTAGATGACCAAATCATTGAGAGACTGACTGCTTTCAAGTGCTGTTCGCCATTCTCGCTTTCTTATTTCCGATGGGCTTCCGAGGCCTCAAGATGGATCTAATATCGTTCAAGAGACGGACGAGCGCCATAATATGTTGAAGCTGATCGATAGGAACATACCCCGACTGAAAGATGGCCCGATAACACCCAGAAACTGATGAGGCTGGTCGAACAGCATCGTCTTGGAATAAGCCCACCTGCTTGATAAAGCAGCCTGGCTGGCGCCTGAGGCACGGGTCGCGCTAGCCGTCTTGCCCTCACTGCGCTTGTCACGACGCCACGACTACGAGCAGTTGAAGAACACTGACAACGTGCACCAGATTAGCCAGGATCCACACGAGGCCCAACCTGCAATAGGCGAGCCAACACGCTAAATCTTAACCTCTGCAGACAAACCAACGTTGTCCTACAAAAGTGGCCGTCGGGACCCAAATTCTTGTGCCCAAGCACAGAGAATCGCCAGGTCAGCTGTTTCTCCTCCAGCGCACTGGACCAGCTTGTTGTACAGTGTCGGCTCTAGGAAAACAAAAACAACCACACGCAGTATGAGACCGAGTATCGTGACACAGCTTGGCCTCGCGAAACCTGACGAAGAGAAGGAGAAGAGGGAGGACGAGGAGGAGGAGGAGGACGAGGAGGTGGACGAGGAGGAGGGAGAGTGGGCAGCGTGATTGCCAAAAACGTCTGTCACGCGCATCGTCTGCTTAAACCCTGGCCCAAGCCAAGAGTAAGGGATACCAACCACTAGAGGAGGAAGACCTGACCCTTACCCTCACAGCGTTCATGACGCAACAGCTCAAGCAATGGGGTAGCACATGCTCCTGACCACAATCATCGAAACTCAAGTCGTAGGCGGCCAATGACCCAGAGGAGTTGCAGCCGAGATGCTTCATCAAGCCATACGATCTTGAGGTCAGAGCTCCTGCCTGACTGCTAGACCAAGACTCGCAAGCTGTCGGAATTAGGTGCCTCGGCACCACTCTCCTTGAGCAGACGCACGTACGAGGGGCTCCCGAGGCCGACGAGAGGGTCCCAGCCGCTGGCGCCCGTGAACCCCTGCTTGCAACAGAAGCCGACGACAGCCGTGCAGTTGTTCCAGCCGTGGGAGATGTCGTTGAGAATCTGAGGGCGCGCGTACAGCAGCGGGTTGAGGAAACCGAGGCGCGACTTGCCCTGCCTGGCACGCGCCGCGTTCGCGGCGGAGACCATGCCCGCCACCGAGGGTGCGCTGCCGCTGGTCCCGCAGACGAGCGCGGGCGAAGAGTTGATGAAGGTCTGGAAGTTGATGGCGTTGGACGCGATGTCGGGGAACCCGCGGCCAGTGAGGTTGTAGCCCGGCGCCGCGCGCCTGCTCGCAGCGGTGGCGAAGTACGCCCTCACCGCCGCCGCCTGGTAGGGGGGCACCCCGAAGTAGTCGGAGAAGCCGCCCTGGGTGGTAACCTTGAAGTACGGGCCCTGCTGCTCGACCGCGTTGGCCGCGTACTCCTGGAGTGTGTGCACCTCGTGGTCGTCTGGGTCGTTCTCGGCGTTCTGCGTGCCGCCAACGCTGGTGACCCACGGGCAGGAGGAGGGGAACGTGGCCGTGTACCGGCACTTGCTCGTGTCGTTCCGCGCCCTGTAGCCCGCGACGCCGTCGTCACCCGAGGCGGAGAGGATGCTGACGCCCTGCGCGCCAAGCTTCATCGCCTCGGTGGCGAAGTGGTCCATCACCGCGTGGTCCATCTCGTGCTCGTAGCTGCCGTACGAAATAGACACGCTGCCCGGCGGGGTCGCCATCGAGGATATGTGCGTGATGAACTCGAGGAATGGCGTGTCGAGATTGGTGTTCAGGTAAAAAGTGTTATTCGCTCCCTGGCCGATGCCCGAGATGAACTGCGCATCCATGTTGCCTTCCACGCACAGGTGCCCGTTACTTCGCATGTCTGGGTCGTACCCCTTGCACGCCGTGGTGCTGCAGCCGCCGTTGGGGCACTGGAAATCCTGCTTGTCCAGGCTGACGCCGTTGCTGCCGCCCCAGAGAGCGATGTCGTCTGGGGCCATGTACGCGCCCTTCTGGCCAAAAACCATTTGGCTCTGCCCGCTGGCGTCGTTGGACGTCTGGTTGTAGCGGTAGTTCCAGCAGGCGAGCTTCATCGTCGATTTGCATGGGTATGGGTACGGGAGGTCCTCCCATGGCTCCCGCCTCCTGCTCTCTGTGCCGGTGAGGTGCAGGACCTGCGGCCCTGGTCCAGTGCGCAAGGGGAGCTCCACGACGTTGAAAATGTGAGAGACGTGCGCCTCCAGGCCCGCCGGCATCGTAAACTCGCGGGAGCGCTGCACCTGGTGGCCCGTCTCGACGTGCCGCATCGTGATAAACTTGCTGCGCAAGAGGCGGTTCCAGATCGAGAAAGGAGCAGTCACTGTAAGGTACTCATCGTGCGACGACGCGGCTGCCAACATCAAGCCGTGTGTCTCGCACCATGCCCGCACCGCCTCTGCAGCCGCCGGATTGGCAGTCATCTGATGCACCTGGTCGTGACCCAAGTGCTGGCCGTACGACGGGTGAGAGGGATCGGAAACCGCAAGGGTGATCTTCTCCAGGGCGGCAAGATTGCGCTGCTTCACAGCGATTACCACATCGTGATGGGCATCCGGCAGTCCTACATGCTCAACAAAATCGTCTCGGTGCTCCCAGTTGCCCCGCACGTCTGCGAGGGACGAGGAGGTTGTAACAAACAGCGTTAGCAGTGAAACGCGCACATGGATCATCGGGCAAGATCCATCCACATCCAATACTTAGACAGAAATTGCTTGAGCCAAAATTGCTACGGAAGATCGCCTAAGAGAGCCCGAAGAGGGCCCAGAAGGGTTCCAAAATGAGATCTTTCGGGCTCCGACGGGGGGGGGACCCGAATTTAGACATCACTCTTTTTGCTCGATGGCCTGCGGCATGGCTTTCGGAACCCCAAAGCCGACGGAGATCGGCCGACATTCAGCGCCCATGTGAGATCATACCCCATGAGTGACAGCTACCACCCGGCGTATCCGACGTGCTGTTCCTCCTCCTGCTCCTCCTGCCTGCGCGCCTCCAGAACTGGGGGTCAGCTATGATGTGCCCCTCGAGGAGCGAGAACAACAGCTACGAGAATCGACACAACCCTGCCTCATGCTCGCAACCGTCGGACACAAGACATTGGTGATCATACCACGAGCATCCGCCGCTATGGTTCAGAACATGCAGAGGGCCGAATGGTCTCATATGGTCTCGGGGTGCATGGTCCAAGTTTGGATCCGCGATGCGAGCTCTTGGTGGCACCCCGTTCTGAAGAGTCTACCAACCCTCCTTGCGAGCGGCCATCCGGTTGCGAGGACAAGGTTTCAGCGACTGGAGAGCTTCGTTCCAATGATTCCAATGACGCATGATGCAGCCCCGCTTCATCAAAGATGAGTGACTAGATGAGCAATCTGGCAATGGTGATTTTTGCTGAGAGCAAACGCTCGTTCATCAGAAACATAGGGCCGCTCGTTTCTACTTCTCTGCAAATGCGCGCGACCCCCCTGGCCGTAGAACACGCTGCGTTGTGTCAGTGAAGGGCCCCTCCTCAACATCAGGGTTTCCAGCCGCACGTGAAGATACAATGAGCCAGCCCCCCCCAATGCCACCTAGCAAAACCACGCGACGGATCCGTGCTCCCGCGGCCACGCTTCCTCGTACAATAGCTATGGGTCTCGGGCTCCGAGACCATGAGCCCTTACAGAAGCGCATTGGGCACGCGCTCCCGAAGTCACGCTTTCTCGCACACAACAGCGATGGGTCGTAACTACCGGGGCCACGACTTCTACAACAAAAACTGTCGCCGCGCGCTTCAGAGGCGACGGCCCCTTGTTCAAAACAGCGGGTCGATCAATAGCACAAGCGGACTCACGCTGCCGAGGCCTCGACCCTTCGTAAAAAACGGCCCGCGCTCCGAAACACATACATATTCTCTGAAAGAAACGGCACGCGCTTCCGAGTGCACAACTCCTTGTAAAAACAAACTGGGGACCCCCGCGCTGACGAGGCCAAGACTCTTTGCAACAACCAGAAGAAACAGATCTGCGCTCCCGAAGCCAGCATCCCGCGTCAAACCTCAATCGACCCCCCAAACCCCAAAGCCCATGAATGATTCGAGGGTGCTGCGTCTCGGGGCACGCCACATCCTGCCCCTCCTCCTCCTTTTTCTCCTCTTCCTTCTCCTCCTCCTCCTTCTCCTCCTCCTCCTCTTCCTCCTCCTCATCCTCCTCTCCCTGCTCGCTGCCTCCCTCCTTTCTACCTCCTTCCTCATGCCTCCTCTCTCCTTCACCCTCCCTGCTTCCTCTCCCTCTTCCCCGCCACGTTCTTCTATCCGCCTTCCCGTGCGCTTCCCCTCCCCTCCCTCTCTCATTTCCTTCCTGCGTCCCACCTCCACTTCCCAATATCCCCCCTCATGTCCCTCATCCGCTTCGTCCCTTCCTTCTCCCTCCCACCCCGTGCACCAACCGCCCAAACTGGTGCCAGCACGATCCGACACGAATGCCCGAACACTATCCCGCCCGACCCAACCGCCCAATGCAGGGCTCGCCCGGCCCAGCCCGACCCGACCGCGAGCCCGATGACGCTAATCCGACCGTCCGCCGACCACCCCTGCCATTGCCCTGAAACATCGGCGGCGAAGGTTTCTTTTGCGCTGGTTGCTGGAAACACAGCTTCCTGTGGCCAACGCCCCCATCACTCTTATCCACGATTGCAGGGCCTGCGGCTTTGTGAAGGCATTCTCGCGCCACCGAATGTGCTGGGGGCAGCGGGGCCGGACAGGGAAAATGGAGCTCAACCAGTAAAACGCTCCGCTGTCTGATGAGAGGATGCCTCTGGTGCTCTGACGCGAAGTAAGCGAACACATCAACGTCCTCGGTTGGAATGCATACGGGTACACACTACTTTCGAGGACCTCGCTTGTAAGGCTGTGACATGCAAACGCGCCTGCGATGAATCATCTTGCGGGGACTGCAAAAGCGAGCTCAGAACAAACAATAAACAGGAGTCCTGCAGCAAGTCCTTCACAGCGACCCAGCCGCCTCGGCAAACATGCGATGATCCCTTCCCTAGATTCTGCACAATGTGTGCCTGCGTTCTGGCCTTCTCCTTCTCAACAGTGAGCGGGGCAACGTCGAAGTCGGGGCCACCCAGGGGGAGAGGGTGCCTGCAAGCAGGACTTCTGCTGGCGTGCGCAGAGAGGCCGCATTCCCTTCAGAACGGCCCGGCCAAGCCCCCTCGAGAGTGCACAGTCCAGCGTAGGGACAAGCACATCGTCCAAGGCTCCTCTGGAGAAGCTCGAAGGGAAAATGTAAGCCCCTGCTCTTGACCGGGGGTTCTCGGTCTGCCGACGCTTTTGTTATGCGGTAGTATTGTTCCCCACCATCCTGTGTTGTTGGGTCCTCGTTTTGAACAGGCAGCGCCCCGCGTTCCTCACTCCTTCCTCCTCTTCCCCACTCCTCCCATCCCTGTCTCTGCCCTCCGCACGTCCGCATTGTCATCATAGTCACCATCGTCATCATCATCATCATCATCATCATCATCATCATCATCATCATCATCATCATCACCATCATCATCATCATCATCATCATCATCATCATCATCATCATCATCATCATCATCATCATCATCATCATCATCATCACCATCGACATCCCGTTCCTGCTTCAGTCCTCCCATGTCCATTTCGGCACAAACCTCACACGTTTCGTAGCCCGATGGGGAGCTCCACCGAAGGCCCCAGTGGCAAGGTCAGCATAGCGCCACCGCACCCATCTCGGCACACCCCTCACACGGTTCGTGGCCCCATAGAGAACTCCACCGACGGACCCACTGGCAGGGTTCGCAAGGTGCCACCGCGCCCATTTCGGCACACCCCTCACACGCTTCCTGGCCCTACAGGGAGCTCCAACGAAAGCCCCGATGGCAGGGTCGGCATAGCGCCACCGTACCCATGTCGACAAATCCCTCACACGTGTCGTGGCCCAATGGGAGCTCCACCGAAGGCCCCAGTGGCAAGGTCCGCATGGCGCCACCGCACACATTCTGGTACAACCCTCACATGCTTCCTGGCCCGCAGGGTCCGCATGGCGCCACCGCACCCATTCCGGGACACCCATCAAACGTTTCGTGGTCCCATAAAGGGGCTCCAACGAAGGCCCCAACGGCAAGGTCGGCACAGCGCAACCGTACCCGTGTCGGCACACCCCTCCCATTTCGGCACACCTCTCACACGTGTCGTAGCCGCACGGCGTACCCGCACCTGATTCGTCACACCCCTCACACGCTTCGTGGCTCCATGGGGAGCTGCCCCTCTTTCGTCCCACCTGCCTTGCGGTGCTCACATCCGCATATGGTTGGATCCTTCGCCAGGATCAGTTTAGAATGGTCCGTCGGGAGTTCGATGCCGCTGTGCGGGGTATTCGACCCTTTGCTGTTCACACCAGCGAACTACATCATGGAAAATAGCGCCGAACAAATTGCGGCCGCTCGCGGTAGATCACGAGCTCATGAATCTAGCCTTGACCCGACTGCTGCAGCCTCAGTCTTCCTTGACGTTATTGCGCCCGCCTGCTGCAGACTGCTGCCTTTGTGGGCCTGCATGTCCGTGCGTGTTGTAATCGGCGATGTCCGTCTGCTCCATCAAGACGATGTCGTCGTCTTGGTGGGATGACCCGGACAGCCCAACTCGCATCCATCCGCAGGCTACGAAGAGACGTACGACAAGGCGCCGTTTCATGGATTGTGTACAGAAGGCCAGCCCACCTATGGCAACATCAAACGGTGGATCGTGTAAATACCTCCCTTGTGTCAGTACGACTTGAGCCCAACTGGTTCCGGATCTCAACCCGCCAATACTTCACAAGGGATACGTATCGTTGCCTTGTAGCCGCGCCAAGCTGTGAACCAACCCTGAGGCACAGCGATAGCACACGGAAGCCACCTCGACCAGAGCAGTCGCCTGCTATCGAACGCAAGCAACCAACATCGAACATGTACGAAACATCATACATCAATACAATGTATATATATATATATATATATATATATATAAACACCAGCGCGTCTGAAAAGGTATCTGACCACGCTTCTTCCGTCCTTCTCATCCTGGTCCTCCTGCCTCACCTTGTCTTCCTCCCGTTCCACCTCCTGCACTTCCTTTTTATACCCACTCCTGTCTCTCTCTCGTTCTCTCTTTCTCTCTCTCTCTCTCTTTCTCTCTCTTTCTTTCTCTCTCTCTCTCTCTCTCTCTCTCTCTCTCTCTTTCCCGCCACACACCCTGCCCTTCCTCACCCCTCTCCTCTTCATAATACGAGTTGTCCTCCTCATCCTCCTTGCTCTCCCCCGAATTCTCTTTTTCCCCAAATTATCCTCTTCCATCTGCTCTCATATTCTCCCCCCCCCCCCCCCCTTCCTCACCTCCTAATTAAACGCGTTACCTCTCCATTTCACGCTCCTCCCCCTCCATCTGCTCCCCCCTCCCAGCCCCCAGATCCTCCTCCACCTCCGAAATGGAGGGGCCCACCGAGCCGCGCCCAGAACCAAGCCGTGGGTTAGGCGGACACGGTGGGCCCAAACGGACCCCCGAGGATGAGGATGAGGCGGAGGAGGAGGAGAAGGACGAGGAGGAGAAGGATCGCAGCGCAGCGCCTCAGGAAGGCCCCCCGCCGCGCACGCGGGCGTGCGACGGACTACCCCCTGGCGCCGCCCACTCAGGGCACGGTGCCGTAAGAGCAGGAGGCAATGTAGAAGGAGAGCAGCTGGAAGAAGTCGCCCTCAAGGCCGTGGGCGCAGGCCAACTTGCCGCCGACGAAGAAGGCGTCGCCGCCGCAGAAGACGCCGCGCCACCAGCTGAACACGGAACGGCAGCGAATCACGACGTGGTCGATCATCGCGCCGCGTGGCTGCAAGGGGAGCCACCCTGAAGGAGCGGCGCTGCTGGGGTACGTCGGGCACGGGGCGCCAGGCCCTTCTCGACGCGCCTTATCGCATCTAGCTGGTTGCGGCGCGTGGACTCGTTGGGAGAGAGCCCATCGCACCTCAAGCCAAGCTTCCGCACTGTACGGGCATCTCCCGCAGCGCAGTGAGACCCGCAGCGCCTGCAACAATAAACACTGTTGCCTCTGAACACGTCGCGCCCAAGCGCGGCGAAGGCGTCCCCGACCTCCTCGGCCAGGCTGCGGGGGTCGAGGGCTGTGAGCTCCCTTCGAGCGTCAAGGCCGCGCCCAGGGCCATGCCAGCCCTCTGGTCGCTGCAGAGATACACGCCCTCGCCGAAGGTGCGGAAGTACTCGGCGCTGGGAGCTCTGAAGACACGCGAAGGGCGACATACGCGATGAGAGCCAGTTTGCAGCGACTCGAGGGAGGAGCCCGTGGCGGCCGTGACCCCGCATTGGGTACATCGGTACCGCCCGAGGCTGGCGCAGTAAGCAAGGACATGGCCCGTGCTGCGTGCCACCGCAATGGGCCTGGCCTGCTCGCAAGGTGGCCTCGGGACCTCGACGTCGCATCCCCATTGTTTGCGAACCGCCGCCTGCAGTGCCGCCCACGAAATGAACTGCAGGACCTTGCGGTGCTCTTTCAGCGCAGCTGTTGCCGCCTCGGCCACCGACCCTGCCAGCGCGTGAGAGGCCGCACCACAGCGCGCGAAGTAGTCTGCCCAGCCGCTGCCTAGCCAGTCACGCAGCTCCTGCGGCCCTGTGCCCACAAGCTCCTCCAAGGACCTGTGCGCTGGCGCCCATCGGAACTTGGGGGTGTCCCGCAGAGTGCGCCTGCGGCTGGCAACGCAGATGTCCCGCCACGCTCTAGCATGCTTGGCGCGACCCTGCTCGAGCTCGGGGCACCGACGCTCTCCTTCCTGGGCGAGCGCCAGCAGGTCGGTGACGAAGCACTGGTGGTCAGGGAAAGCGTCGCGCCCCTCCCTGATCGCGTACCCTCAGCACGGCCGACAGTATACACCAAGCACGGAAGGGCCCGAACCACGCCCTGACTGGAAGCCAAGAAGAAGGACCAAGCTGCACAACTGCTTGTCCGCACCTCCGCACCTCGGGAACACCTGAGTCGTGCCCAGACCCGTCGGAATAAGAAACGGGGCCCCAAACGCCATGGGCGTCGCCCCAAAGGCAGATATCGTGCCTCCGCGTATCTGCGTGCGGCAGAAAGGCGGGAGGCTTGGGCATGCCCAAAACGGGGTAGGACCGCTCGAAGTTCGGCGTGCCTGATCCAAGACCCGCTTGGAGATGTTGGTCGCGCACCTCGGCCAACACTTGGGGGGGTGAAAGATACCGCGGCCATTCAGCGCTGGTGTCGCTGTCTCGGGCCCGCCATGTCCGCATGGCGCATCAGGCACCGAGGCTGCTGGGCGCAGGTGTAGGACGGCAAGGTCGGGTCGGCCCGACTCTCGAGGTGGTCGTGAACCTGCCGGCGTAAGTCGCCGAAACCCTGCTGTATTTCAGGGGCCCTTTCTGGGGGCAAAAGGGTCCCTGAAATACCACGCGTGTTCTGCGCTTGTCGCAGGCCTTGGACATGGTCCGTCGGCTCCTGCTCCATGGGTCGTATCTGCCCTGCGGGGGGGCGGGTCAGCAGCGCGGGGCATTCCAAGAAGACGTGGCCCTGGCATTCATCGGGCGCAAGGGCCTTCCCGCAAGCCTGACAAGGGCGCATGGGCATGCCGAGCTTCATGTCCCTGCGGATCGGCATGGGTACGTTGTCAGACCATACCGTCTGTAAAACTCCAGGCTGCCTTGCGGCGCGGACACCCTTGACCGCGTGCCTGGGCCCACAGTGCCAGATGGGCGCACCAGCATGGGAGCACATGTGGCTGGCGAGGCGGTCGCGCTGCCAGCGCTGCACGCCTTGCACCGAGAACGGTCGTAGGTCAGCAGGGCACGCGCGGTGCAGGTCATTATGGTTGCCCAGGTCGCCCCGCAGAACGCGCGGCGCTTTCATTTCCCAGGCGAGCCGCCTGAGCGTTAACCACGCGGCCAGGGGACCTTTGGCATTGGCCCACCTGATAAGGACAACCCGCTCATGGGGGCGCTGTCCAAGCCCATTGAAGGCGGCTAGGTGACGCGCGCCCATCCCAAATCCAGGCGGCGCAGTTCAGGACCATGCCCAGCGTGGCATGGTAGATGGGGTCGTACTCCTCCGAAGGGCGAGCAAAGAGGTATGCCGTGACGCCGGCGTGGCGTTTGTCACTGCGCCCGTTTAGCACCACGGCCAAGTTGCGCATCTCGCGTAGGGGCGCGTCCGCGAACCCCGACACCCCAGCGCCGTGCCCTGCGGGCGGCATGAGCCCAGTCCGCCACAGGGTGGAGGCCTTGCGCCCTACCGCGCGACGCAGCATGAGGAGTCGGTGCTTGCGCTCCCGCACGGCCTTCAGGCGCTTCTTTTCAACCTTCCTCAGCACTCGAGGGCCATGCAGCTTATGGCCAAGGTGGCGCATATGTCGGGCTTGGGGCACCGCCCGAGGCATCCGCCGCTGGACCCTGTGCACCGCAAGGCGGACCTGCGCTGACCCAGCCACCGCCGCGAACTTAGCAGGTTGAAAAAATAAGCCCGAGGTCCCTGGCCTCTACAGTGAGCACCATCGAAGTGCGCAGCAGCAGCTTGACATCGCCGAGGTCGGGGGAGACCATCTGCAGGCCGATGTCGCCCACCAGCGAACGTGGCTTGATGGCCGGCGCAACCCTGCTGGCCCGCTGGAGGACACGGTACGTCAGCAGGTAGATGAGGTAGGTGGCATGTGTGCACCCCGCCAGCACCCCCTGAAAGGCGACGAAGGAGCACGAGAGGCTGCCGCACGCCTTGATGCGCCGTGGTTGCTGGTAGAGCTGCAGCAACATCCAGAGCAGGCGCGCCGGGTAATCCAGCTCCCGTGCCTCCCGCATGAGTGCATGGGGACTCACCGTGTCAAAGCATTTCACCATGTTAAGGAGGAAGGTACAAGTGTGGTCGCCGATGAGGCTTCCCACCTCTTGCTCCAAATTGTGAGCGAAAGCCGAGGCCGTGGATGTGTGGCTGCCTCGAGTACCCCACATCTCGTCGCACAAATGCTCTCGTTGCCACTCTGCCGGTCGCCATCGGCGTGCTTTCGCCCAAACTCGTTTGAGAGCATGGCTAAGCACAATCAGCCTGTGGCCACCACTTGGCTTAGGGAGACGGACCATCTCGCTATACAGGCGGTCTGACGGAAACCGTAAGTGCTGTTCAAAAACCTCGAACATCTGGGCCGACCTCCTGAGAGCCTCATCTGATAAGTGCTCGAGCGCCTTCGGTGGAACGCGGGTGGGCCCCGAGGCGGTGGCGAGAGAGCGCGGTCGGATGGCCTGCCGTAGGTCATGGGCAGTCAGGCTAGGCAGCTCCTCCCAAGTAAGTGCATCCGTGGGTGGAGGCAGCTCGGCCAGCCCATGGGTCGCCCAGATCCGCTCCCGCTCGTCCATGGTGCGGTCCGCGAGGATGTACGGCTGGGCGTCGGCCTAAGGGGCAACGAATTCTTGCTGCGCCCTGACCTTCGGCCCCCCATTGACGGCCACCTGAGCCCGGCTGCGCCGGGGTCTCTCCGACGCGCCGCGAGCCGCAGCAGTGAGGTCCTCCGCGCGGCCCACGATGGCATCTACCACGTCATTAAAGTCCTCCGCAATCAGCCCGTCCAGCCCGCGCAGGAAGAACTGGCGGTAGCAGGGGTCGATGTTGGCGAGGATTTTGTCCTGCTCGACAATGGAGCTCAGGAAGCAGAGAATGTCGTAGAAGACGCGGGCCGTCTTCTGCAGCTGCCTGGGAGCTGGAGACGCATGCGCCGCCACCGCATTCAACCGGTGAAACGCTGGACCCGGTCACGCTCATCACGAAGGTGAGTCGCCCAGCGTGCCGCAGTAGCCCAAGCCCAGACTGTGGTGTCGTGGCACAGCCGCCTGCGAAGTGGCCCCCACCGCAACTGCCGCCACTTCACCTTGGGGGGGCCATGATGCCCGACGATGCGGTTGGCTCCAGGGCCAGCTTTGTCGTGCCTGCCTGCGATCTCGTAGTCAACGCCCTGCAGAACGGAGTCCCAGAGCTGCTGCAAGACATCAACGGGTGTACCTGCCTCGCCGGCGGCCTGTCCATGGGCCCAGGTCCGACGGCGGCAACGTCGGCCCGCGCGCCCCGATCGATCGCGCTTAGTTTTGCTCAATGGACCAAAGTGATCGACGGACCTGCATCGGCCCCGATCGGGCCTGAACTGGACATGGTCCGCACCAGCAACCCTTTGCGGCGCGGTGGCTGCTCGCAAAGATAGGCCATCCCGAATATACCAAGGAAAAAGGAAACGGGCACAGCCAACAGGGGGCACAGCAGGCAGCGGTCGAGGCTCATCGGGGACGCGGCACCGCGTCGGCGTGTCCTCCCCGTGCAGCTCCAGACCCAGAGGGTAGCGAGGTCTGGGGACGCTCCCACATCCATGTATCACCTCGGGCTGGCGAGAGACATGGGACGCGAGATTGCTGGCCGCCGAGAAGTAGTCGATGGTGGACACTCCATTGGAGGTGACGCACGTAGGGGCCGACGGCTGGAGGAGAGTGCCTGCCAAAGACCCAACCCAAGTCGCCAATGTTGATGCTCCGGCCGCGTCGGCGTTCCAGTCGCCCCCGATGATCCAGTCGAGGCCGCGTGCGTTCCACGCCGCCACGCGCTTCGCAAGCGCCCATGGGATCGAGAGGTTGGCCCCAGCGACGCGGATGCCAGGAACCATGCGGACGCCGATGACAATCAGACCACCAGGGACACCCCAGTGAACATGGGCTGCCACGGCATGACGGGGAAAGACGGCATGATCCCCATTGGGGGGCATCGTGACCATCGCGTTGGCAGGCGCGAGCACGCAGACCCCACTGGAGCACGACGCCGCGGACGCCCCCCCCGTCTCCTCGGCAGGGGCCCAGAGGCCGTGCCAACCTGCATCGCGCGCGACAGATTGAACAGCCCCAAGCCGCTGGTCGACCACCCGCGTCTCCTGGACCACCGCAACCTTGCCGAGGAAGCGCGGCTGGAAGTTGAGAAGTGGCCCGTGAGAGCCAGGGTTGACCGTGCTCAGCTTGGCCGCCACCTGACGGCGCGCGTCGCCAGCATCAAGCGCGGCCGTGCTTGGGCCCTGCGCAACAAGGATCGTGACCCTCTGGCATGCTTGCGTCGCTGCCGCCTGCTCGGTACCGAGGCGGTCCTCTCCGCCAGTTGCGAAGTAAGCCCGCGGACTGGTCAGCCAACGAATTGGTCCTCCCGCCGCTGTCGGGGGCCCCTGCAGAACACACCTCGAACTGGGTCATGAATAGGCACCATAACAGTGCGAAGGTCTATCTTCGCGGGCGCGCCGCACAGGGTGAAGACGCATAGACTGGAGTACAGGTCGACAGCGACGGGCTGGAGCGCGAGGGTCAAGCGGGGGCGGGCCCATGCAGCCAGGACCCAACCTAGCAGCAACGCGTGCATAATGCGCGCTGCTCTGTGGGCGCCCCTCGTTACCTCTGACATTCCGTGCATGGTACTTCCTGCCGGGAAGGCCCCAGCTGACAGCCTGCACATGGTGCGCGCTTGCAGTGCGCGGGAGGCCACAGCTGACATTCCGCCCGTGGGACTTCCCGTCAGTTTGATGGCCGCACAGCCCGTCGCAACAGGCTGGCGCATTGCACTCGCATCGAGTGGTCTGTGCATGGCACGCGCCATCCGCGCGGTCGCGCTGGCAGGCGCTGCCCCCAGAAAGGGGCTGATCGAGCCTTCTTCTTCCTCTTGTGCGCCGCAGCCGCATGCGAGTCGAGGACACGCTTGTGCGCCACCCGCATGTCCGCGTCGGTGGCCTCGTCAGGCTGCGTGAGTCCTGCCGCCTCCAACGCCCCCCGCAGCTCGGCGGACTCCATGAGGTCGATGTCGATCTCCACGTCGTTCCTGGCGGCTTCCCCAGCGAGGGCCTGCACCTGGCCCGCGGGGAGAACGGCGGTGGAAGCAACTCTTCCTCCTTCTTCTCCAGCAGGGGTCGCGGGAGCAGGGGCAGCAGCAAGGAGCTGTGCCGCCGGCGGCTTCGCCTGGGGAAGCTCATGGAGCCCCCCGAAGACTTTGGCCGCCGTCTCCAGCTCCGTCTGAAGGTTGGTGCCCAAGCCGAGCTCCACGGCCAACTCGCCAAGCTGCTGGGCGTTGACAGTGAACTTCGGCATCAGCTCATGGAGCGTGGGCTTGCCAGCAGCGGGCGGCGGGGCTCGGTCGGCGCCCAAGCGCTGGACCTCCACCTCCAGCCGCGCGACTTCGGCATCTGCCTCGGCCAGGGAGTCCGGGAGCACCGTCTGCTTGGCAACCAGCTCGTCGATGACCAGCTGCTTCTGAGCGTGCTCCTCGCGAAGGCGCTTGGCCTTGGCACGGGAGTTCCGCGGCCTCGTGGCGAAGGAGGTGACCTGATCCTCCAAGGGGCGCTCGGCGTCGAGCGCCTTGCCCAAGCGCTCCTTCTCTTCGGTGAGGGACTAAACCTGCACCAGGTCAGAAGCCACGGAGGATCCATCATAGACCTTCAGGATCGCAGTGATCTTCTTGATGCGGTCACGCTTGGCCTGCTTCTCCGACGGGTCAGCGGTGCCTCCGTTGTCACCAGTGGGAGCCCATACGGGGGTACCCATTGTCCAACCCGACCCCCGCCCCAGCAGCAGACGCCCTCCCCCCAGCAGCAGCAGCAACAGCCCAAGGAGGAGGCGACTGGGCGACCGTGAGTTTCTTGATCATGGCCTGGAGGTCGGCAAGCTGCTTAGCCATGGAGGCGGTGTCGGACTTATCCTTAGATGCCTTGGGTGAGCCCGTGGACATGGTCGCAGGGCTCCCTCTGGGCGTTTTGGGACCACCGTAGCAGACTTCTTTATGTAGGTTGCATTTGGGACACTGCTCGAGGTCGACACGGTTGATCCACGGCGTGCCGTCCCTCGTGACGCACTTCTTGCAGCGCCAGGGTCAGCAGCGAGGCAGCGCGACATGGCGGCGCCGTGTCGGATGTAAGGCCAGCCAGGCCGCAGTAGCCGTTTGTAGTCCAGGAATCCTGGGGACACCACCCAGGAAACCCAGAAGCCAAACTTGGCTCGCAGGCGAGAAATGGCCCTTCCCAGTATTTCTACCCCTGCAGACCCGACTCGGGCCAGGAACGGCTCGAGGAGGAGGAGGAGGAGGAGGAGGAGGAGGAAGAGGAGGAGGAGGAGGAGGAAGAGGAGGGAAGAGGTGTAGCAGCAGGCGGAAGAGAAGCCAAGGAATGGGTCTTGGTTTCCCGGTGGGTGTCCGTCACCGCCAACCCCCCGGCCGGGTACCACCCCTCGGAGCGGCAGGGGCGCGGGATGGGGGAGGCGAGGGGAGAGAGGAAGAGAAAGGAAAGCAAGCTGGAGGCTGGTTGGGAAGAGGGAGGGGGTAAGGATGCGTCGAAGAAGGGCAATCCATATCAAAATAGACGTTCGGTGCTCCGCGAGGATTTCTTGGATCTGCGCGGGGCCCCTTAGGCGGCGCCTTCGGCGCCGCACCTGGCGCGCTCCGCGCGACAGAGAGGGCGGTCCAGCGCAGATCGAGGAAATCCGCGCGGACCGTTAAACATGTATGTTGATGCAATTATTTGGTTGTCAAATGTGGGAATGGTGGAGAGGGAGAGGGAGGCTGGAAGGGCCGCAGTGTCGGGACTGCAGGGGCTGTCCGTCGAACCAAATGGTGAAGAGGGGTGGGTGACCATTGAGACGCTCCAGTACGGCCCATGGGGCGCCAAAAGTCTCACAAAGACTGCCCAACGAGGGTCTCAATACGGACAAAGAAAGCCCTAAGACGGCCCAGGAGAGCGAGGTTCCCAAGAGAGCCCCAAGAGGTTCCAAACAGAACCCGAGGACGGCGTAAGAGTGAGGGACCCAAGCGCGTCGTCATCCAAAGTAGCCCCTGCTTCGGGTCTGAACGTGGCGGGCAGCGCGAACGAAACCTGGAAGGCACCGAACCCGAGAACGGCCAGGTCGTGCGTCGCGCGGCCACAGCGAGATCGATGGTGCTCGGGGGCGGGGAACTTGCGGGCGAGTCCAGCCAACGGGTTGTGCCCGAACCCACGCATGGCAAGCGCAACCCGCACACGGCTTTGAGCGGGACGTTCGGAGTGGGACTACGCTTCCAAAGTGCAGCGCGGTCGGGCGCCTTCTCCGTGCGTAAGTCCCAAGGTCCTGGCCCCGTACTCGCGGCGAAGCATCCAGGACAGCTTCTTCGACAAGTCCACGCGCTCGTGGTCGTCCTCCGCTACCCACCCGCCCGTGAGGCAGGTGCAGCTCCCCTTAGCCAGCCTTACGTGGCCGTGCTGGGAAGCTCGCCTGAAGAGTCCATGGCCGAATAAGGACGGTGAGAATGAGGAGGACGAGACAGACAAATGTGTTGATGATGAGGGAGGGAGTGCAGAGGAGCAGCGTGACTAATGCAGAGGACAATCAAGGAGGAATAGGGAGGAGTAAATCCAGCACACATCACCGACGCTGCAATTCGAGCCTCCCCTCCAGCGCCCCCTTCTCCTCACAAGTGCATCAAGTGTCCCTTCCTCCTGTCGCCATGTTTGCGAGTCTGCGACTCCGCTCCCCCCCCCCTACCCCTTCGCACCATCATCCGCTCCCCCCTTCCCGCTCCCCCCTTCCCGCTCCCCGGCCGCACGCTCATCACGAAGGGGCTCTGGCGTCGCCGGACCCTCCCAGCGGACTAGGAGGGACAAGTCACAATATCTCTTTTATGATGCAGTGGTCTGCCGATGGATCGGCACTATGAGAGGCAACGCGTCAAATGCTAAGGACTGGATCGCCGACGGCATGTCCTCGTGCCACTACAAACCGATGGTCCAGGAGACGTGTGTCAGGGCTAACGCGTGTGCGTGTGTGTGATCTGGTGTGATGTGTATGTGCTGGGTGGGTTGTTCACGTGTATACGACTGTTGGGTATGTCGAGCGCGGTACGCTGAGAGCCACTGGCAGCTCACTAGGTGATCAACGGAACTTGACGGCGCAAAACCGGACTAGGATGCCACACGCTCCAAGAATCAACTGGGGCAGTCAGTCCCCGAGAGATCGAAAACGGAGGAAACTCGAAGGGTCTCTTTCCCTCATGACCCGTCTTCCTCATGGCCCAAGTTCGAGGGCCAAAATCGACCTCTGGACCTGTCCTGGGCTGTTCTGAACAGGCAGCCGAGGCGGATCCAGCCAAAATCTGTTTTTCGATCCTCAAACATTCGATTCTCCAGCTATCCCGCCCCCTGGGGAGGCTGGCCTCGCAAGAGCGGCATGAACGCGAAACCCAGCGTAACTAAAGTGCATCCAAGAAATTGCGCACTCAACGAGCGGATCCCGCGGGGATGGCCGGCAGGCCCCCGCCTCCCGCTCTGGAGCCCATCCTTCCCCTTTTCCATCTCCTTTTCCTCCTCGTTCTCCTCCTCGGTGGGCCACGCTTTGCTTCTGCCATCATCCCGCCACGTTCCGCCGAGGAAGAGATGCCAATTCCTTCGACCCTCGAAAGCGAGGCCTTGTCTGGAACGGCCAAGTGTGGTTCCACGCGCATGGCCTTCCAACGCGCACACATTCACACACACACACACGCAAACACAAACGCACAACAACAAACAAACAAACACAACACAAGCAGACAAACACAAACACACAAACACCTGCACCCACAAGCACAAACACAGAACCACACACAAAAACACACAAACACAAACACATAGAACAACCCGAACACGCAACCACAAACACACAATCATAACGACACTCAAACACACAACCACAACACACACAAATACACAAACTCACATATACAAGCACAAGCGCACACGCCAACACATCAACAGAAACGTAAACACAGAAAAACGCACACACACACACACACACGCTCAAACACAGAAGCACGCACACGCAAACACGCACGCACGAGCACGCCCATACAAACACGCACACACAAACACACACGCACACACAAATACGATGCTTGTTGGCGTCGCCGCCACGAACGCAGCGGCAGGGCGTCACAACTCGACCACAAACGTACTCGCATCCAAACACACAAGCACGCACACATAAGCACATACAGACACACATGCAAACACACAAACACACAATCGCAAACACACAACATAAAACATAAGCACACAAACGCACTCACACACGAGGACGCGCTCACACGCGCGCACACAACCACGCTCGCACACAAACGCGCTCACACACGCACGCGGATGCACAAACACGCACGCGCAAACACGCTCACACACAAACGCGCACACACTGATGCACACACACATGAGCACAGACACACACAAACACAGACGCGCACACATACAGGGACACAACCACAAACACACACAAACACACGTAAACACAAACACGCTACAAACACAACCACGCAACCACAGACATTCACACGCACACGCACCCACACACACACACACGCACGCACAAGCGGACGCCCACAAACACAGCGCCACACACACACACGCAAACCACACGCATTCGCACACAAACACACGCTCGTAACCACGCGACACCGCGCGCACAGACACAACACCACATAACCATACACATAAACGCAAGCACCAACACACACACACTCCCACACGCACAAACACCTGCACCCACGCGGATACACATAGACACGCAACCAGACGCGCACACAAACGGACGCACAAACGAACGCACAGACGCTCGCACGCACGCGCACAACGCACACGCACAATCACACAAGCACGCACACACAGAGAATACGCGCAACCAAGCACGAACGTACGGACTCACACAAACACGCGCAAACACACAACCACAAGCACGCAACAACACACGCACAAAGGCAAACACAAACGCAAACACGCACAATCACACAAACATGCACATACGTGAGCATACAAACACGCACGCGCACAAATGCACATGCGCAGCCACGGACCCGCGCACACGCACAAACGCAACGGCATACGCGCGCACGCGCGAACGCGCGCTCGCAACCGCGAAGGCACCGACGCGCGCGCGCAAGCTGGCACGCGCGCGCAAACAGACAAAAGCACTCGCGCAGACACATGCACCAACGCAATCACACATTCGCACGCAAGCGCACGCAAACACATTCACGGTCAAGCACTAAAGCATACGCAAACAAGCGCAACGGCACAAACAACCGCGCGCGCAACACAACACACTAGCACACACACACACACCCACAAGCAAGCAAACAAACAAACAAACACACACGCACTCAACATACCGACGCGACCACGCACAACCAAACGCACCAGACCAACACCCACAACCACACACAGACACACATAAACAGACACACAACCAAACAAGCAAACAGACGCACGCGCACAAGCATACGACCAAACGCAAACGCACAAACAGACGACCGCACACATACACACGCAGCACGGGCAGCACGCGCACAGACGCACGCACGCCGACGCGCGCGCAGACGCATAGACATAGACACACAGACACACGCAGACATTCAGACACACAGACACACCGACGAACGCACACCGACACACAGAGACACAGAGATACAGAAAGACGAGCACAATGACACACACACAGGCACAAAGACACACAGACACACCTACACGCAGACGCACAAGCACACAGTCAACTAGACACACAGACACACAGACACGCAAGCACAGTGTCAAGCAGACACACAGATACACAAACACGCAGAGACACAATCGCACAGACGCACAGACACACACACACACATAAACACCGCCCTATAGACACGCAGCTACACCCACACAACACAGACACACAATCACACGCGCACGCGCGCGTTCGAACGCGAGCGCGCGCGCGCACGCACATATGCACAACGCACACACACACACACGCAAACGCGCGCGCACACACACGCAAACACACCCACACACACACGCGCACGCACGCACGCACACACACACACATACACACACGCACGCGCACTCACGCACGCGCGCGCGCACGCGCACGCGCGCGCGCACGCACGCTCACGCGCGCACGCGGGCGCGCGAATTCGCGAGCACGCGCGTGCGCGCCCACGCCGGCGCGCGCGCGCGAGCCGCTCTGCGGCGTTTCGAGCACGAGGCGTTGCGCTTCGGCCAAACTTTTGCTCATATCTTTCGCGGCCCCAGAGGCCGCGTCTGCCCGCCCTCTCGGCTCGGCAGGCCGCGAGGCCAGCGAGGCGCGAGGGGCCTCGCGAGGGCGTCGCGCGGGCATGGCTGGAGGCAAAGGGGTCGGGGCCGCAGGTAAGGGCGCCCATCCCGACATGTCCGAATTCGCGCAGTGCTCGCGCCGCAGCTACGAGCGGCCCTCCCGCTCCGAATCGGCACGCCGCCAGCGCGATGAGCCGCTCAAGCCCGCCGCCGCGCCCCGCGCCCCGCTGCGGAGCACTCGGACCGCGCCTCCGCGGGCCCCGGGCGCGCCGCCCCGCGTCGCCGAGCCAGCGCCCCCATCCGACGCGGAGGCGTCGGCGGCTTTGGCGCTGCGTCATCCGAGCCTCTCTCGCCAGCTGGAAGCCCCCAAGAAAGCCGCGGTCCCGCCGCCGCCCCTGGAGGCCAAGGCACCTCCTGACGCGACGCTCAACGGGGCCCGAGCCAACCGGCGGCGGAGGGGGGTGGATTTCCAGCTGGCAGCCCAGGAAGTCGCGCAAGTCAAAGTGCGGTCGGGGCAGATGCGCGTGGCGGAGTTCCTGGCCGGCGAAGCGCCCCTCGAGGCCAAGCAGGCGGCGCAGGCGGCGCGCAAGGCAGCGGCGCCGCAGGGGATCATCGTCAGACCCGAGCCGGCATCGCAGCGGGGGACCATCAACCTTGGCGACCCTGAGATGGGCGACCCCGCCAGCGAGCGCGAGGAGTTTCAGAGGTCGCTTGACGTGACCGTGGAGCAGGTGCGCCAGCGCATCACCAACACCTCCGGCGATGCCAAGTCCGCGCTCGAGGCGCGCCAGGCCGGGCTCGAAGCCACGCGCCACGCCCTCCTCGCCAGCCGCAAGAGGCGGCGCGTCGAGGACCCCGCGTCGGCCGACAAGGCAGGGGGCGCCCCCGCTGCCCCGGCCACGTCCGACGACGGCCAGCCTGAGAGGCCTGCTGGCCCTGCTGCTTCTCCCCAGCCTGGCCCTCCCAGCACCCTGCGCGGACCTGAGGGCGGGGCCCAGCTTGCGGCGCTCAGGCAGGTAGCGGCCCTCAACCAACCAGCCGATGGAGACTAGCATTTTGGACCTCAGCATGATCGGGCGCCACCTGGTCGAGGGGGTCGGGCCGCAGGGCCGCGAGGGCCCGCGGCCCCACGGCATGCCGGGCGCGGGCGGCGCCCCTTGCTGGCGGCCCGTCGGCCAGCGGATGGCCCTCAGAGCCGTGGCGCGGCAGGCGGCCCGCGGACCAGCAGGAGTGGATGACGTGCTGCGCCCCCTTCCTCTTCTCCCGTTTGCGCTCCCTTGAGTTCCAAGCTTGGCTCGGCGCCGCGTCGGGAGGCGCTTCCAGGGCGAGTTCCAGGTTCGCAGTGGCGCGCGACCTCATTGCGCCAGAATGGCTGCACGGAGGTGGTGCCCGTGACAGTATCTGGCCCCGGTCGAGGCACGCGCGGGCCTCCAACGGCCATGCCTTCGAGGAGGAGGAGGCGGCCGAACGCGAGAGGCTTAGGGACAACGCCCGACGGTGGATTGCACTGCGCTCGACCCCGCGACGCCCAGGCGCGCGCACGGCCACCGCCCTCGGCCCAACCGAGTCTTTCCAGAAGCGGGTCCACTCCTCCGAGACCGCGCACAACCGCAAGACCTCCGAGGTCACCAGGAAGGACAGCAAGGCCTTCGGCCGCGCCGCCCTGTCTCCTCCGAGGACCAAGGCGGGCGCGCCGGACACGCAGGCTCCGTTGGCGGGAAGGCCCAGCCACGGAGAAGAGGCGGGGCCCCCCCGCGACACCTCCCTCGTCATCGGCCACATGCTCTTCTTCCCCTCTCGGCCGCGCAGCGCGATGTGGATGCCGTCGCCGCGCCTGTCCTCTGCAAATAATGCAGGCAGCCGATGGTGCTAGGAGGAGCCCTTCCAGAGCCAGATCAACCAGGCACCTCGCGTTCCACACCGTCAACGCCAGACCCAGTTGGAACAACGTGGTCGTTCACTTGAAGGGGTGGGCTACCATCGCATGGCATATAAGCGCATGCCCATCGTGGCAATGCAGGAACATGGTAGGCGTGGTCTCTGGGCTGGTGAGAGCTCTCGGCCGTTGCTGCCCAAAGACTGGAAGGTGCCTCCCAGCCTAGCCACCGAGGGCCCCAAGTGCGGCACGTCGGCGGGCGGCCTCTGGACCTTGCCGTCCTGCATTGGGGTGTCGAGGGCCGAGGGCCCCTGGCCAGGCCCCGTGGGACATCTCGCCACCTGGTTGCGCGGGCCGCCTGGTCATGGCCATCGTCGAGGCGCGGTCCATCGGTGGCTTTGCGGCGTTCTCGGTGCGCGGCATCACGGGTCAGCGCCTCGCGGCGCCAAGCAATGACGCCCTTCTCGCCGAGATCGCCTCCTGGGTTGTCGAGCTCCAACTGCCGTGGCTCGCCGCAGGTGACGGGGAAAACGCGCCCCGCGACCTCCGCGATGCGCCGTGGAATCTGTTGCTCAACCGCAGAGCGCGTGCTTGGCAGGGCGAATGCGGGGCCTGCAGGTCGCCGCGCGGCGACCGAGTGGTCGACTACTTCGTCGGCAGCGCGCGTCGACGACGACGACGACGCCGTCTTCCACCCGCATGGGGCCTCGCGGGCGCAGGTGCCCAGGGCCTGGGCCGCCCGCGCGCGCCGCAGACTGATCGCGCCGAGCCAGCCCCCCGTGCCAAACTGCAAGCCCAAGGCCTTGGACCTCACCGGCGCCATGGCCCCTCCAGGCTTTGGCGCCTCGCTTCGGCCGTCGCAGCACAGCGACGACGACGACGCCTGGGCCCTGTTCTGCAGCACCGCGGAGGAGGAGCTCATCCAGAGGGTCGGCCTCGACCCTGCAGCAGGGGGGCCAAGGCGTGCCTGGGTCGAGGTGGCCCCCGCGTTTCCGCCGGCGCCCCCTCCTCCCCGGCGACCAAGTCAACGTGTTTTTTTGCGGCGAGGCCAAAAGGTGGAGGTGGATCTCCTGCGAGCTGGCCTGGGTCGGCCTACTGGCGGGCAAAGTACATCGAGAAGGCAAGCCATTCGTCGCGCGCAGCCAGCGCTAGGCAGGCGCCGCCCGCAAGGTGCTCGCCAAGCTCAGGGCCTCCATCGCCATGGACGGCGTCCACGGCATGCAGGCCCCGTTCGAACCCCTCGCCGGCAGGCCGCGCGAGGCGGACGATATCGTGGAGTTGCGCCGGCGGCAGTTGTGTCGCAGTCGTTGCGCGTCGGAGCTCGAGCGCCAGATCATGGCAAATCAAGCGCGAGTCCTTCAGGCAGAGGTGGGAGGGCGACTGCCCAGGTTCGCCTGGTCTGCTGCGCCGCGTCGCCAAGCGGCGCCACGTCTGGCGGGCCCCTACAATCGGAGGACAGGAAGCAGACGCTGGCACCAATAATGTATTTGTTTCATGAGAAATGTGACTTGCGCTGTGGGTCTGCGCGAGCCCGCCCTGGCATGCGGAATCGCAGGCGGGGCGGGGGGGCGGGGGGGGCGTCGCTGCGACTCCGCAAGCCCGAGGCCGGCACCTGGCGATTCCGATTCCATAACCTACCCCCCGCGCCGGGGGGGGCCGCGGTTGCTTTGCGCGGCCGGGGCCCGAGAGCGCGTCGCCCTCTTGACCTCGGCCCGCAGGCCCTGGCCAACTCCCGAAGTCGCCCGCTCCGCCCGCCGTTGCAGCGGGGGCCTCGGCACCGGCGTCGGCTTTCCGGCGTTGCCGGGGACGAAAAGCCGGCGCCGGCGCCGGGGTGTTCGGCCCTTCCCCCGCGGGGGCAGAGAGGCCCCGCGGAGCCCGCAAAGCCTGAGGTGGATCGCGTTGCTCGCCGTATTCACAAGCCGTGGGGCTCGCATGGTTGAAAACGCCCAATGGGGCTCATTGGGCCCCTGGGGCCCGCGGGGCTGCCATGCCCCGCGGGTTTCGCAAGGCCCAGACGCCCGACGCGGCCCCGACGACTCAAAGAGCCCACGGGGGCCGCGCGGCTCGCCGGGCTCGCGCGGCGCATTGGGCCCATGCGCGTTGCGGCGCCCGCGTGGCCCAACAAACCTTTCTGGGACTTGCGGGGCCCATGGGGCCGGCGGAGCTCTTAACGGGTCAAGCGCGGCCCATGGAAATCCTAGAGAGCTGCTCACCGACGGAAAGAGAGAAGGCCCGCGTTGCCCCCGCGCGCGCAGGGCTGACATTCATCGACGCGGGACACGTGGGCCCGAAGACACTGGCGACGGCATTCAACACGATATCCGAAATTTTCTTGTCCAAAGGGAATCTCGGCGTCAGCGCCGGGTTCCGGCGCCCCGACTAAAAGGCAGCATGCCCAAGCAGCAGCTCCCAGCAGCGCCTCGGACCAAGAGCTCAAGGATGGGTCAGGTGCGTGGCGCACGGGGGACGACAGCCCCAAGCCTCAGCGTGGGATCTGCCGAACGCTATGCCCCCCAGCCACGCCGTTGGCTCTTCGGCGGTTGGCTCGGCGCTTCAGGGCTCGCGCTGGGTTTGGCGCCGACGGACGCGAGCCGAAGACGTGGGCCTGCCTGCCTGACCCGCGGCGCCCTCGGCATCCTCGCCACCGTCCTCGCGTGGCTAGGAGGGATAGGGGGCAGGGGGGATATGAGGGGATAAGAGAATAGGATGGGATAGGACGGGGGATAGGGGGGGGGGATAGGAGGGCATAGGAGGGGATCGCGGGGAAAGCTCAAAATGGCGGCGCGGCAGGGCCCCAGCGCCTCCACCTCCCACTGCGCCCGCGCAAGCGGCGCGCCTCGGCCCATCATCTCCGTTCTGCGCCAGAGGAGAGGGCCGCGCGCCGAGGGGCGGGGGCCTTTGCTTCCAGCATGTTGCGCGACGGTCTGGGGCCCAGCTTGGCGGATACGCTGGCCATCACCCCCGTCGTCGCGTGGGCCGGGGGGGCCCGGGCCCCCCCTGGAGGCCGCCGCTCCACGGTCGCGGCCCGGGCCAAGTTTCAGGCCCGCGTCGCCAACGAGCTGGGCGCCGACCAGAGCTTGCGGGGCGACGTTCGAGGTCCTGCGGGGGCCACGCTGGCCACAGTCCACTCATATTTTGGCGGGTGCCAGCGCCCTTCGAGATCCTGCTGCGCAGGCGGGGCGGCGTCGATCAGGGCGCGCGTGTCAACCTTAACAATGAGGTCTGCACCGCGGCCGCGGAGGGCACGATGCCCCGCGCCAAGAGGCACAATGTGATGGAACAGTGGGCGTTGAAGCACGACGGACGCGGGCCACTCAGACCTACCCCTGTGCTGGTTCCAACCAAACAGGTCATCGCACGAAGGAAGAAGGACATCTGGACCAAGCGGCGCGCCGATTCGGTCAAGAAAGCGTTGCTGGGCGGCCCCCTGTCGCAGAGGGCCCTTGTCCTCGACGGCCAGGCTGGCTCGGGCGTCTTCCAGCTCCGCGGCTTGGAGAAAGGCAGGTTGCGGGGCTGCCGCGTGGCTGGCCGAGAGCGGGGGCGTTGCCGATGGGGAGATGCGTGGGCCGGAGGTGTCCGCAGCCGCTGCTTCTCGCTGGGGTGCAACACGCACACGCACTCTCTCTCTCTCTCTCTCTCTCTCTATCTCTCTCTCTCTCTCTCACACGCGCGCGCGCACGCACGCGCGCGCGCACATGCACACACGCGCGCGCGCACCCGAACCCGCACACCCACACACCCACACACACACACACACACACACACACGCGCATATACACACACACACGCACACACACACATCAACACCCTACTGCACACGCACAGCGCACAACGCAAAAACGAAAACGCACCAACAAACGCACCCTACGTTCGCGGGCGCACGCTAATTCGCAACCGAGTGACCGCGCCGACAACAGAAGCGAGACACGGGCACACGCGCCACATCACGAACAGCTACACGTTAGGCACGACACAACAACACACAGTCGCTAACGCAAACCACACACCCACACACAACACGCAGCGGCTCGACACACACACGACGGTCCCCACACACGAACACACCCACACAGAGCGCACATCACACACACACACACAACACACACAACACACGCCGCAACACACACACAACGCGCACACTCGCCGCGCACACGCCACACGCACGCACTGCACGCACGCACGCCGCCCAGCCGCGCCCACGCACACACATTCACAACCGACCCACACCCACACACGCCATCACGCACGCACGCCAAACCCCCCACGCAATCGCACGCGAGCACGGCTACGCACGCAAACAAAGGCCACACGACACCAAACACACACGACTACACACAACACACGCACGCGACGACTTGGGGGCACGCACCCCAGCACTGCACGCAACACCACGCGCCCCCCCCCCCCGCCCCCCCCCACACACACACACACACAACACACACAACACACGATCGACACACACAAACACACACGACGCACCACACACCCTACACACGCCACACACACACACACATTTTTTTACCATGCGAACAAGCGCCCCGCGGCAGAGGGGGGAGGGAATGGGGGAAGGGCGCGCGCCGTGCACGTAATTAATCTGGCGGCCCCGGCCAGGCCCGCAGCCGCGCCTCCAGGGCGGCGCGCCAGGCCCGCCCGCGGGAGAAGCGCCGGCGCCCACCCTGGACACGGCCTCGCCGACAGCTGCGCCCAGCGCGCCGCCGAGGCGCCGCAGCGCAGGCACGCTGCCCAGTCCGGGCCCTGCGCCGCGGCGTGCACGTGCCACGCGGTGCCTGCGAAGAGGGCGCGCGCAGCCTCGGCTGGCGCAGGAGGCGCGACGGCCCCGCTGGCCCCAATCGCTGCCCGGGTCCGCCGGCGCGGCAGCGGAGGAGGGGGAGCTGGCGCCGCCGGCGCCGCAGGCGGGGGCCGAGCTCTCCTCCCGGCGACGCGGGGCCCTCGCGCAGCAGTCCAGCGGCGGCGCGCGCGCGGGCCCTCGGGCCCACGGCTCTCGCGTGATTGGCTCGCAAGGCCGCCTCGACCGCGGCGAGCACGCGCTGCGCTGTGGCCAGCGCCGTCAGTTGGAAATCGCGTTCCAAGCAAAGCGCTGGCGGGGGGTGGCGGGCCCTGGCCGCCGCGCCTGCCAAGCGGTCGGCGGCCGCGTTGCCCGCCCTGTCTTCCTCGGACATGCCCCGGGCGCGCGCGTCCTCGGCGTCCGCGCGGCCCTTGATCCAGCGCGCCGCCAGGAAGCCGCTCCGGCAGTGCTCCGCGACGCGCTCCCAGAGGTCGGAATGCGCCCAATCGAGGTAGCACGCGCCGGCGCGCAGGGCCACCGCGCCATTGCGGACGAAGCGGGAGTCCGTGATAACCTCGACCGGCGCCCCCGCAAGGCTGACGGCCTGGACAGCGGCGGTCAGTTCGGCGCGCAGCGCAGTCTGCGCCCCGTCCACTGGCCCGCTGCGGTCGCTCGTGCCGCGCCCCCCTTCCAGTTGGAGCCCCCAGGCCGCCCGGGCCATCAGCGGGTCTTTCGGTCGCACGCGCGCCCCGTCGGTCCACGCCCTGAGGCGCAGCTGCGGCGGCGCTGGCAACTGGGCGGCGGGCAGCGGCGCTGGCGGCAGGGCGCGGCCCCCTCGGCGAGCGCGGCGAGCCGGACGTCCGTCGGCAGCGCGCCTGTGTTCGCCACGCCAGGCGGCAGCCGGGCGCGCAGCGCGGCCTGCGAGATCCCCGCCGTTGCCAAGACGGCGGCCCTGTCGGCGCTCCAGGCTGGGCAGACTTAGAAACGGCGCTCGCGGTCCTCGCAAGCTGCGCCGCGGTGCGGGCATCAGGCCGGCTTGCCCCACTTCGCCGCCACCGACTCCGCGACGACGTTCCCAGACAGCACTGCGCGCAAGGCCCCAGCCGCGTCTGGCGCGAGGGCCCCCGACTCCAGCAGCCGCCTCGTCGCCCAGCGGTCCACTCCGCGCGGGATATGCGCGAAGTCAGCCCGTCTGCCTGCCGAAGCAGCCGCCTCCCGGCGCGCCCATGCCTCCAGGGACACGGCTCGGCTGGAGCGGTTGGTCGGCCGGGCGCCACCCGTCGGGGCTAGCTGGGGCGCCGGCCCAGTGCTCCACGTCGGCGCCGAGGCGGAGCTGCGCTAGGCTCCAGGCGGCCGCGGCGACCGGCCCAGCTCCGCGGCCGTGCCCGGCTGCTCGGGCCACCTCCGTTGCCTGCCAGAGCGCCGAGGGAAAGCGCCCTCCGCGGAGCGCCTTCGCAGCCTGCCACAGGGGCGCGAGGGCGACGGCCGCTGGGCCCAACCGCCAAGTCGGGCTCAAGACCCCGAACGCCACTTCGGCGGCTGCCCGGAATCCGCCGCGGCAGACAGCCTGCCGCGCCGCCGCGCGCAGCCAGGCCAATTCGCTCGCGGGGGGGCGGCCGCGCGACGCGCCGTGCAGCCCGGCCGCGGTGCCAGCAGCAGCGCCCAGCATGCACCGATGGCGGAACTCTAGCGGGAGGCGCCCGACCCGGGCGAACCGCGCCCCAGCGGCGCGCGCCTTGGTGCCGGCGACGGCGCAGCGAGGCACCCGGCCGGCGGCCGCGACCACCCCGAGGTCGCGGAACTGGCGCCCAGCAGGAATCAGAGGGGTCTGGGCCGCCAGCCATCGGCGAAGCGCAGCGGTATTGGCGAATTGCCGGCTCTTGTCGCGATTAATCGAGCCTCCAGTCCATGGCGAGCTCAAACTCGGCGGTGGTGGCCAGCGCGCTGGCGACCGACTCGGCCACCTCGCCGGACTCGTCTCGGCCGCCCCGCGCCCAAAGCGTGAAGTCGCCCACGTAGATGCGCCGCCGGAGCCGGTCGCCCAGCCCCCCCGTGCGCGGCGGCGCCGCGGCAGCGCGAGGACGCTCAAGAATAACACGGCCAGCGCGCAGCCGGGCAGCATCCCGCACGCGGGCTGCCACGCCTCGCCGATGGCGCGCCCGACCCGGATCCGGCGCGCCGCCGAGTAGGCACCCAGCGCCGGGGCCGACACCCATTGAGGGGCGCCGGCGCGCGCCGAGATGCCTGGCAGGGAGGCCAGGTCGACGCGGTCGTGCGCCTTCCGCCAGTCGAGCGCCGCCCCGGCGATCGTCTCGGACAGCGCCTCCGCCGCCTCCAGCTCCAGCGCGAGCTCCCAGGCCAGCTCCTCCGCGCCTCTCTGGACCTCCTCGCCGGCCCACCGCAAGCGCCACTGGGCGAACAGGCGGGCCCTACCTGCCGCCCACAGGCGGTGCAAGATCGGCAGGAGCCAAATCGGGCGCCTGTCCACGGGGTCCGCGCCGCCCCCGGGCTTCGGGAGGAGGAGGACCAACAGCTCGCGCGGCCAGCTCCCGCGAGCCTCGACTTCCTCGAACAGCTCGGCGATCCACCCGTGCAGCTCCGGAGGCAACAGTCGAAGCTCCTTCGCGGTCCACCCGTCTAAGCCCGGCTTCTTCCGCCGAGGCGCGCGGCGAAACAGCGATGACAATGACGTCATCTCCGCCGTCCATGGCGCCCGCTCGGGGAAGGCTGGGAGGCCATCCAAGGCCTGGGGCCACTCCTCTCCCAGCGGCGGCGCCGAGTGCCGCTGCCGCATGCAATGCGCGCCGCGGCCCTTCGAAGTGGCGGAGGCGCGCCGCTGGGCCACCACGGAGCGCTAGGAGCCAGCTCCGGCTTCCGGCTGCCGCCGCCGCCGCGCCCGCAGTTGGGTCGGGCACCACATCTGCCTCGAGAGTCGACCCGGGATCCATCGATAGAAGCGGCCGTGCGCGTTGGCCAAACTCTCCTGAGCCCAGCGGCGCCAGTCCTGCCTGCGCCGGGGCCGTGCTGCCGCCTGGGCGGCACGCCATTCGGACTCCGCCTGCTCCAGCAAGATGGCCGGGAGCTCCGCGTCTGGTCGCAGGTCTGCCAGCGCCGCCCGCCAGGCTGCATGGCCGGCGTCGGCCTGCCGCAACGCCATCAGCGTAGACAGGGCGACCTGGCGCGCCAACGGCGCCCGGCGCTGAGCGCGGCGGAGGCCGCGCAAGCGACGGAGGCGGAGGAGGGCAGCGTCCGCCTGCATGTCCGCGGCCTCGCCTGCCCCTCCTCGCGTCGGCGGCCAATCGGCGGCCATCGTCGCAGCCGCATGGGGGCGGGGCGGAGCTGCTTGGAGCCCTCGCCGACTGCCATGCTGCCTCGACGTCGCGCCGCCCCAGCGCGTCGTGGAAGGGCGCGCCGGAGCCTGACCACCGCGGCGGCGGCCTCCCGGGCATCCCGCGCCCCCCAGCCCTCAACAGCAGCTTCGTCGAGACGCTGCACGGGGCGCCTCGCCCTGAGGTCTGAAAGGAACAAATGTTGGGAACATGCTTTATGTTAGTTCTAGAAGATCACGTTTGGGGACATGATTTCTGGTCGTTTAAGAGAATGTGCGTTTTTCATAACATGTCATGCGTTTCGCCAAAAACATTCACGAACATTGCAATTTTGAGTTGCCAGCGACCTCGGTCGCACATGCGGTGTGTCGGTCGCTGTTCCGCGACGAGTTGCGGGTCAGCGCCCGCAGGTTTTCAAATGCAAAAACGTACGTTGGCACATGCAAGTGGTCCGCGCGCGCGGGTGAAGTTCCCGCGGGCTGCGCCGAGGGTTTGAACCAAAAAGGCAACGGAGGGGAGGGGGGGCTGGAAGAGGAGGAGAAGGAGGAGGAGGGAGGAGGAGGAGGAGAGAGGGAGGAGGAGGAGGAGGAGGAGGAGGAGGAGATGGAGGAGGAGGCGGGAGGAGGAGGAGGAGGAGGAGGGGAGGAGGAGGAGGATCGAGAATCACGAGGAGGAGTAGGAGGTCGAGAATGACGGGAATGAGAAGGACAAGGATAGTGCGATATGATGGATACAGCCCCCCTGCATGAGCCGTGCGCCTCGGAGTTCTGGGCCCGTCTTGGGGCGAGCGTTGCCCTGTCGAAAAGGTAGCTTTGCCTCGCAGAGTGCACGGTGGCCTCGAGCCCTCCCAACCTCTCCCCACTCCCCCCTCCAGTGCACTTAAAGAAAAAGAAATGCCATATTAGCTAGCCTGCACCCCTCCTGGCATGTGAATGCGGGTGCGCAAGCAGACTCCCGCGATCGCAGGTAGCGTCGGGGAGTGAGGCAACCAACTCTCCTGGCGTCTGCGCGCGGACGCCGTGCACTGGCTGTGCAGTGACAAAAACTTGCTGGCTGGCTGCATGCATGGCTGGCTGGCTGGCTGGCTGCCACTGGGAGCGGCAGGAACTCACTTGGGGTCAACATCGGCACGCTCGATGATTTCGAATACTTCAATCGGATCATCCGTGTAGGAGGTGGCGCGGTAGTCTGTCCTGCCGAAGGGCACCCACGTAGCGGGATCATCAACGTCGAACGCGTTCCAGACAGACGGCGAGATCCATTTGGATTCGCCCTTGCGCTGCCAACCGTACTGGACCCACGTTGCCTCGTTATTTTCATCCCATGGCAGCTGGCCGCCCTGCTCGATGCTCTGCTTCGTGAGCTGCTTGTCGCACTGCTGGGTGAGCTGCGCAATCTTGCTGAGGGAATCGCGCTTTGTTGCGGTCTCCTCCGTGCTGTCCAGCTTCGCGCTGGCGTTGTCGAGCAGGAGGCCCTTGATCTTCTGCAGCTCCATCGTCACCAGGTCGATCCTCGAGCCGTGATTTTGGAGGGTGAGCAAGTTGGCCGTGCGCTGCTCCTCCGTGCTGCCAGGGCTGAGCGTCACGTTCATGGTGTGAGCGATGGCCTCGGTGACTTTAACCTTCTGGGCGTGCATCGCCTTGACCACCTCCGTGATATTGATGGCCTGCGTTTCCATTTCGTTGGCGAAGCTGTTGGTCGTGATGAGAGCAATCTCGGCACAGCTGGTCGATGTTGCCATGGCGCTGCACTTGCGTCGGTAACCTGTGGTGTAGGTCGTGACTGCTGGCGCAGTTGAACCGAGGGAAATAGCTACGTGCGAAAACGAGTGCCTATGTGTCTGTGTCGTTGCCTTAGCCGTCGCTTCCTTAGTAGCCTCGCGCCCCGTGATCCTGACCGTTGTTTCCAGGGAGGAGGGGGGGGGAGGAGGGCGAGGGGGGGGAGGGGGAGGAGTGCAATATGGGGAGATGCGAGACGATCTGGAAGGATTACCTGAACGGATTACTTGGAAGGAATAGTTGGTTACTTGTGAGCTCTCTCCACATTATTGCACCCCCACTCTAAACCAAACTGCCACTGCTATGCCACAGTACCAGAAGACCCCGAAGCCAGCACCCCGACTAGCCCACAAGGGCGCCGCACGGTCCCAGGACTCAGGAGGCGACAAGCTGTTTAGGGGCGTTGCCCCCAAGCTGGCCACCCTGACAATCACATGTGTCAGAGGCGTCATTCAATACACCACGTGCCTCGCACCTGTGCGCCCAAAGTGTACCCCCCTTATCCCGTGTCATATCCCCCTTTTAACGCATATCTTTATTTGCGATAGTGACTCTTTGCCTACTTCACTTAATTCACTCACCCCTTATTGCCTTGTTTTATATATACGAGCTGAGCACATGCCATAATCCTGAACCGGATAATTAGGTCCTATCCTGGAACCGGATAATTAGGTCCTGTCCTGGAACCGGATAATTAGGTCCTATCCTGGAACCGGATAATTTGGTCCTGTCCTGGAACCGGATAATTTGGTCCTATCCTGGAACCGGATAATTTGGTCCTATCTTGGAACCGGATAATTTGGTCCTGTCCTGGGCCCGGAACTGGACTCATGGCATCGCTATGTGCCTCCACGAGCTCTGCCACAGCGACCGTCATCGAGCCTCACTGCAAACAGTGAGCACCAGTGAGCCTGGCATCGCTTTCACACAAGGGTACTCAGCGTGCTCATCGAACGCTCGCTGGAAACAATGAGCCTCGATGAGCGATCATTGAACGCTCACTGGAAACAGTGAGCTTCGATGAGCGCTCATCGAACGCTCACTGAAAGCAGTGAGCCTCAATGAGCTTCGCTGCTAGTCAGTTCGCCAGGCTAACTTGAAATTGAAATGCGCGTGCCTTTCATGTGGCAAAGCGCGCGCGGATCTGCGCGACAAACTGTGACGTGAGCTTTCACTGCGAGCGCCTTGAACTGATAGCATGCTCACTGCAAAAAGTGCTCCTCGATGCGCCTCAGCGCGAGAGTTCGCGAGACATGGTTGTGGCTCAACAGTCAAGGTTACGAATGCGTTGTCAGATGCTGGCGCGCCCTGAAAAAAACTGAAGAGCGCAGGTGACATCGCCTATGCCCAGGCGCAACGGCCACGCAGCACCTAGGATGTTGCACAAGGAAACCAGCATGGCAGCACGTGCTACCTCACCCATTCTGCACAATCTCTGTCAGCCTGGCTGCCTTCTGAGATGACTCCGGAAGGAGTGAAACTATCACAGCTGAGAAGGCGTCGGTGAAACTGTCAGGGTAGATTTCGCTCTCTTTCATCACCTGCTTGTTGCCCACAACCCAAGCGGACGAGCTCCAGCCCGTGCTCCTATCCGATGGTGTTCTCGGCTGGGTATCAGTAAGTTGCTGCGCACCAGTGCCAGGGAGCCTGTTCGGGTCCTTTTTGGTTTTGACGAGATGTCTCTTTGCATTCGCTGGGAGCGCGCTGTAGAACTCAATCGGTTTTGGGCTCTCCGCCCCCCAGCCTCCCATCCAGAACAGTAAACGAGATGAGTCTGTCATGCTGATCGCCCACTGAATTCCAGCCTCAAGGTACAGCATGCTGTTCAGCGGCTGCTCGAAGCTGATGAACACTTTCCGCGAGTGCGCGAACCACATGATGAAAGACCTCGGGAGGGTTGGCCGCTGGAGAGCAAACAAACTTGTACGAAGCTCAATAACCAGTTGATCGACTAGACAGTCGATAATCAGCTCGACTCGAACTCGAATCGTTCGGCGTTTCGAACCTGACTGCTTGCTCCAGTCGGTCGCGGCTCATCTATGTTAGTTCCCCTTCCCCCTCGCGACTGGCACCTTGCAGCGTTCTGGGGTGTTCAAGTTTCGATGCGAATCCAGCTCGTGTCATGCGATGCCGATTTGAAAGAACCCCGTGCGACGTTACCATGGCCACGAAATTGGCCTCCCGTACGTCCCAGCGCTTGGGGGTACCATGTAGATCGTCTGTGCACCTGGCAGTGTGGCCCGAACACGTTCGCAGCCACGTCGAGCACTGCGGTGACAAATGCACAGTCCCCGTCGCGACGACTGCCGCCACGAGGTAGAGAACGTAGAGCAAGCCAGTCTGACACGGCGGCTAAAAAGGCTGATCAAACCAGTTCCCAGAATTCAACCCCTAATGGAAACATCTGTCTTGAATTGTATGGCGTGGCTTACGATGGGCTCCAGCGGAACCCCTGAGAAGCAAAACGGTCGGAGCAGCCCGTCAAACGACTTAAACGATGCCGCAAACCTGTCGGCGCAGCCTGGGTGGAAGGTTGGCCTCCCAGATTTTGCCCAGGAGCCAGGGTGCAGACGTCTTGTGCGTCTCCAGCCGTTTTGTCCACAGTGTAGCTGACGAAACCTTTCCCCCGAACTTTGCGAGCGGTGTCGCCCCCCCCCCTGCGTGCACCTCGACAAATGCAACTGACCTGGGAATGTCCACGAGCGTGCCCATGAGGAACCCGATGCCACAAGATAGTAAATCCGAACCTACGTGATCTGACCTCAAATGCAGAGGTCAGCCTCTCTCCCTGCACATGTGCGTCATCTCGCAAGCCCAGGTCATCGCATTCACATGGCGCGGCTGCGTTCCGTCTGCGGCCGAGCAGAGGCACGCGGCCGCCAGTGTCACCCTCTTCCAGATACCAGCACCAGCCATCGCCCTGGGACAAAGTGGGCGCAGAGATTTAACAACGCCTGGAGGTGGAATAGGGAGAACACGCGCTTCTCAAACGTTGCCCGATGAGCATGAATGCATAATTCACGGAGCACGGCATTCAACGATTCGTCGACGAAGCAATTGTATTGTTTCGGCGATCCATGCGCCTCAACCCTGAGGAGGTGCACTTGTCCACGGTGGCGATGCCCCATGCCCGTTCTTTTTCCGAAATCAGACCTGAAACATAAACAACGCATGCACACCACCTGAACAAACCATGGGGTGTTATTTCTACCATGTGGCGTTTTTACGTGTCGCGCATTGGCACGACTCCGTCCCCCCACCCCCTTCCCCCAAGCAACAAACCAACACGGCGACCTCAGCACCAGGTGGCAGATCAAGTGGTGCTTCGGGGTGAAATTGATGCCTGTGATCTCGCAGCATCGCAGATGCCTCGAAATGCACTGGATCATTTCAATCCTTGGGCCATATGGGATGACCGTCGGATGTGCGCGCATAATCTCCAAGAAACGTTCTAGTGCTACGCCACCGTGTAAAAGTGCACCCCCGAGCGCGCCGACCGAGGTAGAATATCTGGTGAGTGCGTCGATGGCAAATTGAAGCATATACCCAACTTCGGCTGCCTTTAGGGACATGTGCGATCCAGAGTGCGATGAGTCCTGCGGGCGCTATGTTTCTTCTGCTTACAGGGGCCGGGGGGAGTGGGGGGGTGAGTGGGGGGGTAAAGACGTGGAGAGAGGTGAGTGGGGTGCTTGTGTGGTGCTCCCCCTTCCCTCCAAGGAAACGAAACTGAATGCATTTCCCAAGCGTAAAAAAGCGTATCCTGGACGTTGAATCCGAGGCGCTTCCCCAACATCTTCAATGTCAAGGCTACAAGTTTGAGTTGCGGTGACATGTTCTTCTCATCCTGCCACGCGAACAGATCTGCTTCGAGGCGCCTGCTGCCCAGCTCAATGATCGCTTCGGGGCTCCCTCGGAACTTCCATTGATTATGCAGAACAGTGCGCCAAAGCGCTGAACTCACCCATCTCATGATCGGGCCATAATATACGCTGTGAAGGGCATCAATTGCTAAACTCTTTGTCGGCGATGTGCCGAGCCCCCTTGAAAATAGAGGACACCTGTGCCTGATCGAATCCATGACTACACCATCGTGGCCCAACGTCTCCCTCCAAAACGTTACCAGACAAGGCAGCTGGACTGATTCCAGGGTGGCCACGTCAAGTAATTCAGTCGAAGGCTCGAGACGATCCCGCGCCTTCAGCAAAACATCTCCTACTCGAAGGTCGTTTAAACAGATCCGCCCCTTGGTGCCCTTCCCCTTCTGATGTCTTAGATTGCTTACAATCGCCCCTCTTTGATGTTCAGACATGATGTTCACCTTTACCCCGCACCTATCGCAATCCGAGGAATAGTCTTCATGTGTTCGTAGTTCCCAGGGGCACCCGTTACATATATTATGATGCAAGCTGTGCATATCGTCGAGGCTGCAGTCGCAGAATTGGCATGGGTTGAACACCGAACCCCACTGTGAAAGTCCTAAGTTTTTGGCGTGCTCACTCCAATCACCTTTGATCCATATTAGGGCACCCTTGTACGAAAATTGCTTCTCTTCTGCGAGGGGGCTGTTTTCTGGCCAAGGGGTGCAGTCGTGCTGCAAGGCAGGCCTGCGACCATCTGCCATGGCTTGAAACTGCCATGCAGCCATATGCAAATGAGGAAAGGTCGTGCACCAGCCTCTGCAGCCGCAGAGACAGGCATCGCCTGAACGAGTCACAGACACCAAATGCCGCGTACCACTGAGTAGGTTAATTGCCCACATGCCCAAACAAGAGTCGTTCCGACCAGATGCGCCCTTAATGTAAGTTACACCACCCAGGTAAGACGCAAGCGGCAGCGGCAAGGTCTCACCACGAGCAACAGCATCTTGCACTAACGGGTGTGTCTTATAAGCCTGTAGGTCCAGGGCGTTGGGGGCCCGATCGTCAGAGTTGCCACGTAGCATATCCAGCAATGTATTGTCAGCAGTCAGCTCTTCTTCAATAGATTCGAAGACGCATCTGACTGGGGTATCTCGAATGGTTCTTTGTGGGCGATTGTTTACATTCATGGGCGTCTTAATCAATATAAGGTCACTGGGCTCTGGCAGAACCGCCGATAGTCTATCTTGATATTTCCCAGTTTGTTTTCCAGGTGGTACTGCGTATAACCCAAAATGTCCGCCTGGTACCTTGGCGCATTTTGCTAGGTGGCAAAGCTGACAAAACTCAATTGCTGTAAGCTTACAACTTGCGTACAACCTTACAAAATTTTCAGCATGTCCGAGCCTGCCTCGCGAGCTGCTAGCGAGGTACTGTCGTGCAGCCGATGTCCAGAATGCGTGGGGCGCCTGCTCCTGCTTCTGCTCTTAGGCATGGTCGGGCAAGGCAGCCCGATCGCTACACCTGCAACTCGATCCGATATGAGCTTGTACGGACCTAGACGGATTGCGATATATGCAAGTTAGGTTTACGTTTGTGTTGTTGTTATGGCTTGAAGTACGTTTACCAGGGCAATTCACACGCAATGCAACTCGTGAGCTAAACCCGTCATTGAGATCCCCCACCCAAGAAATATTGTTTGTGATTTGGCGACTGCCATGATTATTCCTATATGTTATTTTTGTTCTGGATGTGTTAGCTGTCCTCAAATGGTGCTGCGCTCACCGTGAGCCACCACGACTGAACGCTCAAGGCAGTTAAGATCTCACTGCACTTCCAAATCTCCTAGAAACGAGACGCGTAGCCGAAACCTGAACTGCTCGAAGGTCCGTGACCCCCGACGGACTTGCAAAGTGCTCCAGGAGCAGACAAAAGAGTGAGCAACTGCAGCGCTCGATGCTGCACTGCTTGCAAATGCTGGCTTGGCTTGCGCAGCGCACGCAGTATTGTACCCAAATGTGAACTGTGTTGTTTCAGCGCGAGATCCTAAGTCTGCGACTCTGGAACTGTATTTTCGCATTCTGGAGCTCAAATTCCTGGTTTTGACAGGGCTCATCGGTGCTCATCGTTCGTTGAGCTGTTCAGTGAGGCTCACCGGTGCTCATCGTTTGTATGTTTGCATGGCTCATCGGGGCTCATCGTTTGCACGAAACCCTGTAAAACACAGGTAAAGTAATACCCTCATCGCACCTCACCGAATTCAGTGAGCCACAGTGAGACCCCCCAGCTCACCGGACCTCATCGTTCCTCATCGTTCATTTTTTGGTTCACCGGGGCCTCCGAAACAAAAAAATGCATTTCGGTGCATCGACTGCTTCATGTTCCTCATCACCCCGTCCATGGTTGTTAGTCAATCCCTCCTTCCGCCCTCCCGTTGCTCCCTCGCAGTTCTCGCTATCATTCCTACATGTGCCTTCCCCACGTCGACTGCGAAGCAACACTTGTGTCGCAATTGAAAGTAATCCAGCCATGCAACTTGTGAAGATAACGTGCACACTCGCAACTGGCTGGCTCAATCAGAATTCTTGAGCTCGTTGATGAACTGTACCTTCTTCAGGAGCTTCGTGACATCATTGCAGTCCTTGTCGACTTTCTTCAGATCGATCAGAACCTGGTTGGACTCCGTGGGGTCAGCATGCTTCTTCAAAGAAGTCAGCTCCTCGGTCACTGCGCGGCTGAGCATCGGCTTCGAATTGACGTAATCACGCAGAGTTGTGAAGGCTGTCTTCAAGGCCTTCGCATCTGTGTCCGACCCGGCCCAGGCCCACTCCTTGTTCTTCTCATCCCCGATGCTCAGCGTGACCGTGAAGGTGCTCGAAACGACGAGGTTGCACTTGGTCACAGTCTTCTTGCCGTCGACCATCATGGCCTTCAGCGGGTCGCCTGCTGCACCAGCGCCGCGGGCGCGGCCGCCGCCGCGCCCCCCGCGGCGATTGCCGCTTGGCCCGCCTGCGCCGCGGCCACCGCCGCCACGGGCCTCGCCCCCCTCGGCGGCGCCGCCCTCGGTGAGCTTCTGGGGCTGTGCATCGTCGGCCTCGGGCGTCTCCTCATCATCCTCTTCATCGTGCCCCTTCGACCGCACTCCTTGTATACCCCGCTCTCCCCCCTCTGCCCCGTTCGCCTCGATCCTCGAGGAGGACGGCGAGGTGGCTGAGGAGGCAGTGAGGGGAAGGAGCGCGATCAGGAGCTCGAGTCGGATGATGATAAGGTGACCCTGAGGTTGCTGGCCTTGACCTGCACAGCTGGCCTGTCGGTCAACGCCTTCTGGACCATCTCGCCAGTGAGCGTTGCCTGACTGGCAAGCCACTGTCTTCATTTCCCCGCCCCCCAGGAAGGCCCAACTACCCGAGCCCAAAGAAGTGCACCAGGATCCTTTCGAAAACGTACCTAGCCAAACAGTCTCACGCACAATTTGAACGAAGCGTCGCCGACTCCAGCCGACGTCGCTTGGTCTCCTGGCTCTCCACGTCGTCAGACGCCCACGCCTCGTGGCAAGTCCACGCCTCGACGAACTCGTGGTCGACGCCGCGCTCCATGTGCAACGCGCGGAGGCAGAGCGCGACTTTGTCCCAGATGATCCAGGGGTTGCCAAGTTGGATCGCCTTCAAGAAGTAGCGGCGCGCCTCAAAGGGGCACGCATGGAGGAGGTGGATCAGAACAGGAGGAGGAGGAGGGGGAGGAGGAAGGACAGAGGCGAGGAGCAGGCGTGGTGGTGGTGGAGGTGGAGTAGGAGGAGGGCGTCGGCGAACATGATGAAAACTACATTCCTCCCCTCATCTCCTTAGTCAGCCTCATCATATCTCGACCTACCTTCCACAAGCTCCTCCACCTCCTCCTCCTCCTCCTCCTCCTCCTCCTGCTCCTCCCGCCCCCCCCCCGGTTGCAATTTTGGTTCGAGCCCAGTAGCCGCGTCGTTTGCCTTCCTGGGGGTGCGCCCAACTGCTCCGAGCAAGCTTTCTGTGATCCCAGAGCAGCCTGAAGCCAGCCAGGTTTGCCCCCCCCTTCTTTGTGGGCAACTCGTCCAATTGCCAAATACCTGGCTCTGGACCAGATCGTGTGCTTGATCTCAGTCGCGTGGATCTTGCTGACCCTGAAGTTCTGGCATTGCTCCAAGGCCCACGTCCTCCTGAACTCGTTCTGCTTGGTCTCGCCCCCCCCTGAGCGCAGCGTAGTCGCGCTTCAGCGTCTCGTTGGCAGCCTTCGCTCTGTCGAACCGCCCAGCCATCTTGTTGCCGTTCGCACCGTTCGCGGGGAAGTAGAAATCAGTCTCCGCTGCTTTCTTGAAGGCCAACTAGTCCTTGAGCTCTTTGCCATGCAGCTTGCCCTGGTCAATCGACTCCAGCTCACTCATCGCCGAGTTCTTCTCCGTGTTCGCCGCCGTGCCAGTCTGCTTCGAGTTCCACTCCGTCAGCGCTTTCTCCGCGCCGAGCTCAGCATCCGAGGTCATGTCTGCCATCCTGGGCCCCTTCAGGCCGTGCATGTCGGCCACGTCCGCACTCCTGAAGGTATCCGCCAACATCTTGTGGATCGTGAGCTCGTCGACGTTGTTCGCATCGTTCTTGCTCAGCAGCTCCTGCGGGATGCTTCGCGCTGGTACCAAAGTGAACCCCGGGGGTTCTCACCAGAACTGCCAGCTCCCCAGGGCTCACTTCGGCTCATTGCGTACAGTGATCGCTCGGTGAGGCCAGTGTGCTATTTGGACACAAGCCAGTTGCCCCATCAGATCTCACCGATCGAATTCATCCCCCCCCAGGTGGCATGTGTCCTCGAAGTCGCCGTCGCGGCGCATGATCTTCATGGACAGGTCGTGCTTCTTCTTCTTCGGGGGCGTCGTCAAGTCGACGTCCTTGACCTCGGCGACGCCAGCTGCCGTGCCTGCGGCGTTCTCGGCGGTTGCGTCTGTGGCCTGGGCGGTTGCAACGCTGGCTGCCTCACCGCCGCATGTCTCGGCTGCTGCAGCGCTTGTTGCCGTGCCACCCGCACTCTCGGCTGCGCCTGCTGCGCAACCACCAGCGTTCTCGCCTGCGTCGATGTCCATGCTGAAGCGTGCTGTAGGGTTCAGACTGCAGCCGCGAGGTGGCAGAATATCATCAGGACCTATGCCTTTGCGTACTGCCTCCGCTCTGGATTGTTGCGTCGCTTGCTGCAGCTGCTCCTCCTCCTCGCCGCGCATGGTCATCTCCTTGTCGTGCTCCCGCTGACTCTCGACAATCGCCGCCTGTAGTTCCTCATCGGCAGCGCGCTCGGTCGGCGCAGCTGAGTCCGAAGAATCGCTCACTTCGATCGGGCGCGGTTGCCCCGTCTCCACCATCGTGGCTTGCTGGACTGGCCCCGAGCCGCGACTGAGCTCCTGCTGCCATTGTTGCCGCCGCTCCCTCATGAAATCATCGAAGGCGTTGGTAGCAGTCTCAATCTGCGTAGCACAGGCAGGCGGGTACGCACTGTACGGAAACTGCGACTCTGGGTATTGGCCATCCTGGCTCTGCCGCAGCCTTGCCGACCTAGGCGAGCCGCCGCCCGCTGGCGGCGAGGGGCAGCCCGCTGAGCCGCCCGAGGGCGGCGTCACCATCGCCCGCTGTGGAGGAGCCATCGGGGTACGTGGGTCGGAATTGCCCACTCGAGCCAACGGCAGTCACGATTGTCTTGAAGAGGGACGTCTTGTCACAAGGAACCTTCAATACGACGTCGGTGTCTTACGTTTGAAGCAGGACGTCTTGCCATGAGGAGCCTCCAACATGACCTGACACTGCCGCGCAATGCCTCCTGGGGGTCTCCTGAACCTCCTGGGTCCTCCTGCGGCCTCCTGGGGCCTCTTGGGGCCCCCTGTAGCCCCCCGGGGTCTCCTGGGGCCTCCCGGGGCCGCCTGGGGCCTCAGAACTACATGCGCAAGTAATGCGGAACGATGGTTTTAGGGCGTCAATCCGTAGAGCCCCAAGAACTCTGAGCCTGTTCTGGGCCCTACGAGGGTCCTTCTTCCAGCGTCTTGAATGTAGTTTTGTTCTTGCCTCCAGCGGCTGCTGCACTTCGCAATGCGACGCATTGCTGCCATCGTTGCCCAAGCCTCGCCGAGGCAATCAGTAAATAGAACGAGCTGGCACCAGCCACTGCATGCGGCTTCGTGACTGCGAGGGAGGGGAGGGCGGGCAAGGCAGGGAGAGAGAGCGAGTGAGGGAGGGAACGATGGAGGGAACGAGTGAAGGAGAGATTGATATAGAGAGACGAGAGAGCGAGAGACGGAGTGGGAGAGAAAACAAGGGCGGTGAGTGCGTTCAAATGCACGCACCACCAGGTCCAGGCGATCTCAATCTGCCCAGTATGCAGGCCCACCCCCTCGCTGCCAGCTGCATCCTCTGACGCCCCACTCACCCCTCCCAATCTCTCCGAGCCCGCGCTCGATCACATGAAAATCCCGCTCATCATGGAAAAGCTGGCGGGGATCCCTGGCATCGGCGGCACCGCGCTCAAGCTCGTGAACGAGCCTGGGATCGCTGGCATCGGCGGCGCCGCGCTCGACGCACCAGGCACAGGCGCAGTGGGCGCGGGCTGCTTCTTGGGCTTCGCGGGCGTGATGTGTGACTTCTTGGGTTTCATTGGGTTCTGGATGTTCGCCTTCATCTTCATGTGCTTGGGGACCTTCACCGTGCTCGGCTGATCGGCCTCCTCGGCCTCCTCGACCTCCTCGGCCTCCTGGCAGCGCTCATCCTCACTGCGCTCCGCGGGCCGCTGCTCCTGCTCCGCCTCCTCATCATCCTCGTCCTCGTTCTCGCCGGCAGCGTCATCTGCGGCCTGGTCATCGTCATCGCCTCCCTCGCCCTCCGCGGCCTTGTCCTCATCCTCATCCTCGGGCCCAGCGGTGATCTCTGGCCCCTCCTTGGCTTCGCCTTTCACAGCGGCAGCCGCAGGCCGCTTCATAGTGGATGCAGGCCGCTTGAGCACCTTGGCACGCCCCTTCAACCAACGCCTCTTCTCATCCTCCATCTGCTGCTTTGTCATCTTGTCCAAAGCGTATAGCTGCACGATGCCCGTCACGAAGGCTTTGGCCTCGTCGTTCACGTCGATGCCCATCGCTTGTAGCTTCTGCTTGTTGCCGTGCAGCACCTGGATCCACTGTTTGTCCTTCTTGTTAACTGTCAGCGCTTTGATGCGCTGCTTGTCGATCACGTGCTCGCCTGCCCAGAAGATGAAGTCTGAGTGCTTCTTGCCGCAGTCGAGGCCATCGAGGTCATCGGCAGTGGAGTCAGGCACCCTGCTGGAAGGTGAAGAGTAAGAGAGGGCAGTAGGAGAAGGAGGAACAGCATCGTTAAGTTACGAAAGTGTTACATCCAAAGCTGCACCTTCCACTTGAAACCGACGGGCCATATGGCCTCCAAGACGTTCCCAGACTTGTTCGGCACCACTACCACATAATCTGGATTCCTCTGAGATCCATATGCTGGCAGACGCCATGCTGGCTGGGGATTCGCAAGAACAGTGAACATATGAAGCCTCCTCCTTCCTCGTCTAACCTCCACCTCTCCCATCCACCCCCTTTACCGAGCCCCCCTCCCTCCACCGCCCCCCCCCCCCCCCCACCACCCCCCTGAAAGTTCGGGGAGGCGGTTGGTGGACTAGGATATCATGAAGAGGATGAGGAAAAAGGTGAGGAGGGCAAGGAGGAGGACCAGTACGAGGTGGAGCAGGCGGAGGGAGGAGTGAGGAATTTGGAGGGAGGAGGGAGGAGAAGAAGGACGAGGGGGATGAGGAGCAAGATGAGGATGAGGAGGAGGAGGACGACAACGACGACAAGGACGAGGAGTACGAGGAGGAGGAAGGACGAGGAAGATGAGGATTAAGAACAAGGAGAAGGAGGAGAAGGAGGAGGAGGAGGGGAGGAGTTGAGGCGGAGGACGAGCAAGGACGAGGAGGAGGAGGAGGAGGAGGAGTAAGGGCGAGGGGGGAGGAGGAGGAGTTGAGGAGGAGGAGGAGTACGAGGGCGAGGGCGTTTTTGGCGTTTCGCCTGAAGCTCCTTCACGTAGCCGAGCTTCCAAGTCTCGTTCTCGACCAGGGGCGCAACGTCGGACTTCCCGCTCCGCTGCTTCTTGGTCGGGGGCTGATGGTCGAAGAGAGCGCGGCCCTGGTCGCTTCTGTGCACGGTCGCCCACTTCGGCACGGGACTCCTGATCTTACAAGCCCGTTCTAGCCCGCCCGTCCGACCCCAATCGATCCTCCCCCCGCCGGTTGCCCAGGGACCCATCCCCTTTGGAAAGGGGAATGGGTGGGGTACTGTTGTCGGAGTAATGTAGTTCGAAGCCCTGTCCTCGAGACAGCCTTGGACGCATGGCGGATCATCGCCCTGATCATCTTCGCATTGTCGATGCACCACCTCCGACCTGAGTCGGCCAGCTTCCAGATGGCCTCGTTCTTCTCCACGACATGCGCCAGCCCAGCCTGGGGCGATGGGGCGGATGCGGACCGAATGACCTCACCGTCGGCTCACTGGAACCAGTGAGCAGACTGATCCCCAGTGACCTCCTAATCTAAATTAGGAGGTCACTGAGGATCACTTGAAGGAGTGGATGGGAGGATTCAGTGATGGGCTCACTGAATCCCCCCATCCACTCCTTCAGTTTTTGTTCCTCCTCTTCACTCCCGCCCTTTCTATGGCTCACCAGTTTATCCTTTCTTTTCCCCCCCTCCTTCCCTAGCCCCTGCGTTTCCTGGCTAACGTTTCTGGGCAGGGTGGGTGGGGGGGGGGGGGGGAGGAGGAGGCGGAGGAGGAGGAGGAAAAGGATGAGGAGGAGGAGGAAAAGGAGCAGGAGGAAAAGGAGGAGGAAACGGAGGTAGATGCAGAGAAGGAGGAGGAGGGCACGGCTTTCTAAACAATGCCTCTGCAATCTTCTGCGGGATGCCGCCGACTGGAGCCAGCGGCCTCGATCTGGATATGAGCTGCACGATGCTCTCCTTCACGAGCTCCTCTGGATCGACCTCCCCGTCTAAGTCCGTCGTGTAGTTCAGCCTCGGCTGGACGTGCATTATCCCTTTTCCTCCTACTCCTCGTCCTCCTCCTCGTCCTTCTCTCAATCCTCCTTTTCCGCCTCCTCCACCTCCTCCTTCTCCTCCTCTTCCTCATCCCCCTCCTCCTCCTCCTCCTGCTCCTCCTCCTCGTCCATCTCCTCCTCCTCCTCCTTCTCCTCGTCCCTGCTCCCCCTCCTATAGGTACTCGTGAATTCCCCTCTAGCTCCTCCTCCCCTCTTCCGTTCCCCTCCGAGCACTCCTGGTTCATCCTCTTTCCTCGATCCGTGTCCCCGCCGCGTGGAGCAGCTGAGATTCCGACATGTCGTCGGACACGAACAGCTCCGACCACAGCTGGCCCAGCGCGCCAGCGTCGCACATGCTTCGCTGGCGCGGGGGTGGCCTCTTGTCCGACATCGGGCCTTCTGGCCCGAATCCCCTCGAGAAATCCCTCGGGCCAAACGCCCTGCGACGAAAAAGAACGAAGGGGAGGGGGAGAAGAGGGGAAGGTCATAGGAGTGCTGGTGATGATGATCATGATGATGATGAGCGCGCAGGGGCTGGTCCAGCGCAAGGGTCACGTTTCTTTTCTTACGTGCCCCCACCCCCACCGATCTCGCCAAAACCTCAACAAGCAGGCAGCGCTAAACAATCTCATCAACACAAACAACAACTCGTCAACAATAGTACGTCAATCGTGGTTTTGTACAGCGAACGACTAATATTACATATTTTGGGTTTGCAGGTGTCAAAACATCATGTTATTGTGCATCTGTAGCATCGGGGACAAACATTTGGGAACTTAATGATGTTCCCAAAATTTGTTCCTTTCAGACCTCAGGGCATGAGGGCCCGCTCCGGGGCCGACGGGCGCAGCTCCACCCAGAGGGCCGCGCGGGTGGCAAACCCGAGGTCCCACCTGATGCCAACCCGCTCGATGAGCCCCAGCGCCTCCGGATTGACCAGCGCATAGTCCTGCCTCGATGGGGCCCCATCGGAGGGGATGCAGGTGGGGCCAGCCGCCGCCAGGACATCACGCCAGCCGGCCAGGCCCAGCAAGCCCTCCAGGCCCGAGTCGGCGACGTTGCAGTTCAAGTCGCCTACCAGGAGGGCGGGCGCGCCGCCCAGGCCCCGGATCCACTCGAGGCCCTCCAGGATCAGGTCGGCGTTGCGCTCCGGGTCGATCCGCCCCCCAGCGCACACGTAAACGTTCAGGAGGTGGACGGCGCGACTCCCGCCCAGGTGCACCGCCACGTGCTGGAGGCGGCCCGGGTGCCGGCCAGAGAGGCCACACATGGCCTCGGCCTGGGCTGAGCACGTCCCAGGCGCGTGCGCGGCCGCCAGAAGATGCTCGCCTTCCAGCTCCGGACCCAAGTGCAACCGCATCCCGCGAGCCCGCGCTGCAGCCATCGCCGCAGCCGCCTCCAGCTTTGGAACGCGGGCCTCCTGCACGCACCACACGTCGGCCTGCGCTGCCAAGGCGCCGCGCCAGCTGGCGCTCCAGCGCGTGACATTGGCCACGTGCACCTTGATCGTGCTGCTTGGGCCAGGGCGTCGCGCCTCCCCGACCCCGACCCAGCAGCCTGCTCTCCCGGGTCAGCGCCAGCAGCCCCGCGACGCAGCCGCAGCTCGCACTCGGGCGATCCCGGCCCCCGCCGAGGGCGCCTCCGCCCTGTCGCTCGCACGCGCCGGCGGCGGCGGGGCGCCCGGCGCCGGCCGCGCGATCGAGGCACCACTAGGCACCGCCAGGTGCCGCCGCGGCGAGGCGCGCACTCCGCCGCAATGGTAAAGTCCGCAGGCCGGGCGGCAATTGCGCCGGCTGGGCGAACAGAGGGACGCGGGGCTCCGCAGGCGAAGCGCTGCGATCCGTAGACCGGGAGCGGTCGCCATCTTCGGAGCCCCTCCGCAGGGGGGAATACCAGCGCCCGGACCTCGCGCCTACGGAGGCCGCGCGCCGCCGGCTGCTGCCCATCATGGCCGCCGCGCGGGGTGCCCAGGCCTCCTCGGGGGAGGCGCCGGCGGCGGGCGCGCCTGCAGCCGCGGGTGCTGCCGCCGCCGCAGGCGCCGCAGCCACGTCTCCTTGCAGCCCGGAGCCGCCGCCCAGACCTGGCGCTCCCGCCGCACCACTGGCAGGCCCAACGTGCCCTGCGCCACCGTCTGGCGTCGCCTGCAGCGCGCCGCGAAGCTGCTGCAGCAAACCAGCCACGCCGGCCTGCGCGGCGGGAGACGCTGCGGCTGCCAGCTTCGCGAGGGCCGCGTCGACCCCTCCCGCGTAGGCGCCGGGGCCAGCGACGGGCCCAGCGGCGCCGCCAGCAGCGGCCTCGGCCTGCACCGCTGCCAACGTGCGCTGCGCGGCCGCCTCCTCGGCCTCGGCCTGCACGGCTTGCGCCTGCATGGCCGCCGCAGCCTGCGCCGCCTGCTCGGCCGCCTCCCAAGCGTCGTCGGCGGCCTGCCGCGCCTTCTGGGCTGCTTCGGAGCGACACCGCAAGGCGTCCACCGCCGACTGCAGCCTCCGTTCGAGCGGGCGGGCGGCCCACTCTGCCTCCGCGATGGCCGCCATCTCCGCCTTCAGCTGCGCCACCGTGGCGGCGCACTCCGGGAAGAGCCTGAAGGCGGCGACGCGGGCTCGGAGGCCAGCGAGGCGCTCTCCAGCCGTCGGCGCCGCTGCCGGATCGGGGTCGCGGGGGGCAGCAGCTTCGGGCAGCGGCCCCGCCGGCGGCGCTGCCTGCGCCGCGCCCTGCTGCGTCCCCGCGGCCACCTGGGCCCAGGTACGCGCCGCGGCCGCCGCCGGGGGAAGGCGGTCCGCTCCGGGGGGCTGCGTGCCCCCCCCGAGGGCGCGCGGACAACGGCGACCACACGCCCGGCAGGCAGTCCGACAGGCCCAGTTGTCAGACACCCCGCACGAGCACCCCCACGTGGGTTGCCGCGGGCCCTCCGGAGCCTCGGGGCGACCACCACGCCCGCCCCCCTTGCGCTCCTGCACCCGCTGCGTCCCGCCACCACCCCGGCCAGGGAGCCCAGCAGCCCGGCATGCGGCCAGCAGCGCTTTCCCCAGCTGCGGCGGCACGGCGGGGCCTCCGGCGGCAGGCGGCTTGCCGCGGCGGCCGCCAATGCGCGCGCGCTCGGATTACCCTACGCGCGCGGCCCAGGCGCCCGGGCCGGGTCGCTTGAGCCGACCCCGCCGTCTGCGTTCAAGTTCAAGCCGCCAGGGCCGAGCGGCTTGAACTTGAGCCAAAGTGGCTACGGACGCACAACCATACACACACACTCTCACACACACACAAACACACGCGCGCGCACAGGCTCTGTTCACACGGATCCACACATGTCACCCCCAATGCCGCGGCTACGTGGCATCGGTTGGCTCTTGAAAACGACGGGGCGCGCCAACCCAAGCTGCAACGAGGTGAGCCGTGCAGGATAACTCAGGGCCCTGAAGGCAACCGAGGCCGTGCACGGGGGCTTCAGACACACAGGGCTCCACCCACGGGGCGGCACACGCAGGATTCCACACGCACAGGGTTACACACGGATTCCACACGCACAGGGTTACACACACACACACACAACACACACACACACAACACACACACACACACTGGGGTTCGGACAGCACGCATAGGGCTCTACGCACTCAGGGTTTTAGTTGCCTTGCGCTTCACGAGTCCGCGCGCTGGTACCATGTGGCATCGAGCCCGAAAGATCGCTGAGTACGATCTCCAGATCCAGGCTCTGCTGTATTCAGACTCGCCAGAGCATTCAACACAAACTGAAAGAAAACCTATAATGTTTCTGCAGCCTCTGCAGAAAAAAACGGGGGTCCAGCCCGACCCCCCACATCTTCTCTTGGAGGAGCGCAGAGCAATCATACAGAACACGAAAACACCTTCAGACAAACTACGCTAGCCAAAACGATGTTTTCCCGCGAGGAGGACTCTGATCGAGGAAAACTCCAGAGCAGATGCAATGTGTTTGAACACCATGTGGGGTGATGCTCCCGCCTGGAGCCTCTAAACCGCCTCGAGACATGGTCCTTCGACTTGCCGTGCATCCCTCGCGGCATCCATTTCCTGGCTCCTCGCTTCTCCCAAATGGTGCCTGATGTGGTGAACCCAGGCGGACCAGCTGCATGCGTCGCCACCACAGCCCTGCCTGGCTGTCTTGTGGGTCAGTGCTGGTCGCCCGCTGAAAGACCCTGGGTTATGTGAAAAGATGAACACAGACCAGCAGGATGAAGAGCCTGCTTGAGTGCCTCCCCTGGGCCTCGAGGGCAAAGTCGCATCACGAGCAGCGCCTGCAGAGCTCAGAGAACACCTCCAGATTACGACCCCTGGCCGGACGTCCTGTTTCAATGAAGATAAAAAGCTGAACACGTCGCGCTCCTGCTCGTCGGCCTCCTTGGCAATTGGGATAGCGATTCTTTTGCTGCCAAGTCTCAATCAATCGCGATCGTGTGCAGAATTCGTCTCTCCTTGCCGACTCTCCTATCCTTGATTTCGATCCCAACATACTGCCACACATCATCGCGAGACAACATTGGATTAATCTTCATTCGCTACTGGTGTGCAATGGTGCGGAGTTGTTGTGAGTTGGAACTACTCGAACGACTCCGCGCGGGGTGCATCCCGCTCGACACTGTGTAAGGGGTGGTGCGGACTGGTGTCCGATCCGGGATTGTAGTAAAAGGTTATTAGCATCAGTCGCATCCAGGCTGCTGCGACGAATGCCATGATCACCTTTGCGTGCCAAGAACCCTTGGCGGAAGCAATTCGAAATCATGTTATGTCACGGTTGTGTGTGCGAGGTGCGGAGGATTACACGTATAGAATGGGATGGAAAGGATTGGATATGGAGGAAAGAGACTCAAGTGCTGCTCGATTCAACGGCCTGGCCCGCACCCTCATCCGCATGGTCCATCAGTATCGTCCAACCCCTCCTCTCGCCCTTCCTCCTTCCTACTCCTTCCCCTCTTCCTTTTGTTAATGCTCCTTCTATTTCTCCTTTCCACCTTCTCTCCCCTTCCTCCCTCTCCTCCTTTTTCTCCTCCCCGTTCCCTGCGTATTACAATCCTCTCCCCTTCTCTGTCCCTCCGGAGATCAAAACATGACGATGGGGGAGGCGGAGGAAGAAGGGGGGATAAAAAGGGAGAGGCAGCATTGTCACTGTCCTCTGTCTTCTGCTCCTCATGTTTTTTTCGCTGCCCGCAATGTGGCCAGTAGGAGGCCACAGCGTCCGTGAAGACAAACCACCAACCCTTCTTTCTCCTTCTCTCACCCCTCCACGGAAGCAATTGGCGGAGCAACTGAAACCACCCCAGTTGCAACTGAGACCGCCCCCAGTGGCGCCTAGGGGGCCGGGGGGCGGGCGGAGCAACTGAGACGGGTGGGCGGAGCAACTGGGCCAGCAACTGACCCAACTGACCCAGACTGCCCCACACTGCCCCAGACCGCCCCAACTGCCCCACTGTCCCAGACTGCCCCAGACTGCCCCAGACTGGCCCAGACTGCCCCAGAGTGCCCCAACTGCCCCACACTGCCCCAACTGCCCCAGACTGCCTCAGACTGCCCCAGACTGCCCCAGACTGCCCGAGCGTGCCCCAGACTGTCCCAGACTGCCCCAGACTGTCCCAGACTGCCGAGGGGGCCGGGGGCGGGCGGAGCAACTGACACGGGTGGGCGGAGCAACTGGGCCAGCAACTGACCCAACTGACCCAGACTGCTCCACACTGCCCCAGACCGCCCCAACTGTCCCAGGCTGCCCCAGACTGCCCCAGACTGCCCCAGACTGCCCCAGAGTGCCCCAACTGCCCCACACTGCCGCAACTGCCCCAGACTGCCTCAGACTGCCCCAGACTGCCCCAGACTGCCCCAGACTGCCCCAGACTGTCCCAGACTGCCCCAGACTGTCCCAGACTGCCCCAGACTGCCCCAAACTGTCCCAGACTGTCCCAGACTGCCGCAGACTGTCCCAAACTGCCCCAGACTGCCAAGGGGGCCGGGGGCGGGCGGAGCAACTGAGACGGGTGGGCGGAGCAACTGGGCCAGCAACTGACCCAACTGACCCAACTGACCCAGACTGACCCAGACTGCCCCAGACTGCCCCACACTGCCCCAGACTGCCCCAGGCTGCCCCAGAGTGCCCCAACTGGCCCAGACTGCCCCAGACTGCCCCGGACTGCCTCAGACTGCCCCAGACTGCCCCAGACTGCCCCAGACAGGCCCCAGACAGGCCCCAGACTGCCCCAGACTGCCCCAGACTGCCCCAGACTGCCAAGGGGGCCGGGGGGCGGGCGGAGCAACTGAAACGGGTGGGCGGAGCAACTGGGCCAGCAACTGACCCAACTGACCCAACTGACCCAATTGACCCAACTGACCCAACTGACCCAACTGACCCAACTGACCCAGACTGCCCCAGACTGCCCCACACTGCCCCAGACTGCCCCAGCTCCGCCCGCCCGACCCGACCCGTCCCGCCCGTTAGGGCACTCGCGTGCCAACTCGGTGATGAACCATACTTTAATGTCCCGCCCGACCCGACCCGACCTGCCCGTCAGGGTACTCGCGTGCCAACTCGATGATGCACCATACTTTAATGTCCCGCCCGGCCCGACCCGACCCGCCCGTTAGGGTCCGCCCGCCCGACCCGACCCGACCCGCCCGTTAGGGCACTCGCGTGCCAACTCGGTGACGCACCATACTTTAATGTCCCGCCCGACCCGACCCGACCCGCCCGTTAGGGTCCGCCCGCCCGACCCGACCCGACCCGCCCGTTAGGGTACTCGCGTGCCAACTCGATGACGCATCATACTTTAATGTCCCGCCCGGCCCGACCCGACCCGCCCGTTAGGGGACCTCTTGGACCCTTCCCATATCCTTCCGAGAAGCCCAGAGGCGCCCCAAGACGGGCCTAAGAGGGCCCCAGGACAGCTTATAAAAACAGCTTGTTTTGTAAGGTACTCCGGGGCCTTCTTGGGGGCTTCTTGGAGCCTTCTTGGGGGCCTCCTGTAGCCCTGTAGGGGCCCTCTTGGACACTTCCCAGAGCGTTCGGAGGGGCCCAAAGGCGCCCCAAGACGGGCCCAAGAGGGCCCCAGGACAGCTTATAAAAACAGCTTGTTTTATAACGTGCTCCTGGACCCTTTCGGGGGCCTCTTGGAGCCCTCTTGGGAGCCTCTGGGAGCCCTGTAGGGGCCCTCTTGGACTTTTCCCAGGGCGTTCGGGGGGGCTCAAAGGCGCCCCAAGACGGGCCCAAGAGGGCACCAGGCCAGCTTATAAAAAACAGCTTGTTTTATAATGTACTCCTGGGCCCTCTTCGGGGCCTCTTGGAGCCCCCTTGGGGGCCTCTGGGAGCCCTCTAGGGGCCCTCTTGCACCCTTCCCAGGGCCCTCGGAGGGGCCCAGAGGCACCCCAAGACGGGCCCAAGAGGCGCCCCGCGAGGTGCCAGAGGGTACTGTTTCGCCCAAGATGGCGCAAGATTCCTCAAGATGGCCTCGAAGACGCTCCAACAGGGCCCAAGACCGCCCCGAGACGGCTCCAGGAGTCCAAAAAGCTTCCCAAGGAGGCTCAAGAAGCCAAAAACTTTCAAACACCCATAGAAAATCAATGTTATTTGCGTTCTCGCCCGCTCGCTTCCGATAGCCCTCCTCCACCTCCTCCTCCTCCTCCTCCTCCTCCTCCTCCTCCTCCTCCTCCTCTCCCGTTCCGCTCCTCCGCCTCCTCCCCCTCCTCCACGCCATTCGCCACTTGGGTTTTGTTGCGGCAACTGCAACCACCCCAGGTGCAACTGAGACTGCCCCAGAGGCGCAGGGGGGACGGGGGGCGGGCGGAGCAACTGAGATGGGCGGGCGGAGCAACTGGGCCAACAACTGGCTCAGTTGCTCCGCCGCTCCTCCGCTTGGTGTCAGTTGCTCCGCCGCTTGGTTTCAGTTGCTCCGCGGCCTCGGTCCAGTTGCTCCGCCGAGGTAAGCCCCTCCTGTGATTTCTGGGGAAAGACCCAGGGCATGTATCTAGCACGCTTGTGTACATGTGTGTATCAAGCGCCGGCGCTTGGGCTCGAGAGAAAGGCGCTTCCCTTCTCCCACTGCAGAAGCGACGGGTCGAGGGAGCGATAGCGGCTTGGAGCTATCCGATCGAGTTCTCTTTCGAGATTCCCGCCGACGGCATCGACACGCTCGAGCGGGAGAGTTTCGACCAGAAACGAGGTTGGCAGCGGAGCTTGTGGTTGGCCCCACGATCTTCATTATAACGATTATCAAGATAATCTACACGGACACGGATTAGCCATCCAGGAGAGATGACGGAGCACCACAACAGTGCAGTGGATGCAAGAATCCCGGTGCTGAAGGGCGAGACCCTCAAGGATTTCACGAGGTACAAGCGCGCCGTGCAGGCGGCGGAGCTGAGCTGCGAGACGGAGGATCAACTACAGGCGCTCGGCCCCAAGCTGTATAGGAACCTGCTCGGCGCGGACAACAGCATCAGCGTGCTCATCGAGCAGACGGGGCCCAAGGACTACGCCAAGAAGGAGGGGGCCCGAGCGCTGCTGGCATACTTGGAGGCACAGCGCTTCGCCAAGAGCAATTTTCGGGAGCTGCCGAAGGCATTCGACGCCTTCTTCGATCAGACGCACTTCGAACGGAAAGGCGAGGAACCCATGGCGGCGTTCTGCACGGCCATGGAGGTGGCCAAGCGTAACCTAGAGGAGGTGGACCCGGACACGAAGATAAGCAGCAACGAGCTAGGGTGCCACACTCTGAAGCGAAGCGGCCTCGACAAGGACGAACGCAATCTGGTGATCGCACGGGCGGAGGAGACGTTTAACTTCCAGAAGATCAGCATGACGCTGAAGAACCTCTTCCCACGCGGCAGCGCGAAGCATCGGGGACAAGTCAGATCGGGCTGGAGATGGACGATGAACACCGAAGAGGAGCCACCCGACGAGGATCCAGGAGAATACTGGGTACAGGACGATGACGGATACTGGTATGAATGGGACGATGAGCGTGGAATCCACGTGTGTACGGACGAGGGTGACGACAACGGCTGGGACTGCAGCGACCTGTTCTTCATCGAGGACGACGCGGACACGTTCCTGGCCGACGAAGACGACGACTACCGCAGGGCCCTCGTCTCACTGCGCGAGAGCCGCCTGAAGATGAACAAGCTTCGGGCTGCTCGCGGGTTCTTCAAGGGAAGAATCGACGGAGTCGTGGACGAGAGCGCGGCTGCTGGTGGCAAGGCGGCCGGAAGAAGTTTCTCCAAAGGCAACCCTGGCAAAGGAAAGGACAAGGGTAAGTCAAAGGATAAGAGGTGCACCAACTGCGGCCGGATGGGCCACGACACGGCGAACTGTCCAACTGGCGGCTCTACTGGCAAGACGGGCAAGCCCAAGGGCCGCGGCAAGGGGACGAAAGGAGTCCAACGACCACGACGCTACGGCTTCTGGGCAATGACGACCTTGGTCTGCGCCGTCCCGGCGTGCGTGAACTTCGCGGGTCAGATGACCGCCGTGGGCGAGCTGGCCGACAGCGCCGTGGTGCAGACCGCTGAGGACGTCTACGACATCATGACGGTGAGCGTGGATAGCGATCCGATCGTGCCGGAGAGGCTCGAGTTGGAGGTGCTGGTTTCGAAGGAGGCCGTGCCGGCAGCCCTGGTGGACAGCGGCGCGTCGGCGGCGGTCGCCGGGCGCGGCTGGCTTGACCGCGTCGAGACCGAGCTCGCGAAGTACGGCCTGAAGCCCATCAAGGTGGACGCCACGCAGAGGTTCAAGGGGCTCGGCGGTGCCAAGCGCGAAGCCAAGCAGAAGTGGATCATCCCCATCGGCATTGGGAGGGTCCATGCCATCCAGGAGTACTTCGAGATCCCTGGTGACATGGTCGGCCTCACGAGCAGGAAGAACCTGGCCGACTGGAAGACGAACCTCTACGTACGCGAGGACGGCCACTGGGCGGACTTCCAGGAGCTGGGGGTCTACGACAAGGAGCTGGTGAAGCTTCCAGGCGGCCACGCGGGTATCGACATCTTCGACTACGACCTAGAGTCGTACGAGACGGAGCCGCTCTTCGAGAAGTTCCGCATACACCAGGTCGACCCCGAGCCGGAGGTGTTCATGGTCGCGGAGACGCTGCAGGAGGTCAAGCCGGACTTCCAGCTGAAGGACGACGCCGACGCGTGGGTCGCGGAGGCCTTGAAGAATGGCAACAAGGGCATTCTCAAGAAGAGCACGGTCAAGCGGATCGACAAGCTCATGAAGGAGTACGAGGTGATATTCGACGTGCTGCGTGACAACTCGGAGACCTTCCTCTGGGAGCTGTTTGCGAAGGAGGCTCGCTTTACCAGAGCGGCCTCGAGAGGTGGTCACGCGAATGCGACCCCTTCAGATCTGTCGGTTGGTGTGAATTTCAATGACCCCAAGGTTTGTTCCGATTTCCTGTTCATGATCAAGATTTTCAAGCCTTGGATGGTTTTAGTCGCGTTTCCTTGTACGCCCTTCACGAGCATGCAGGAGTTTCAGCGGGCACAGGGTATGGGCGACTGGGTCGATGACATGGTCGAGGAGTTTACGCCACTGGTCAGCTTCTCGGCGGACGTACTTCGACTACAGGCTGAAGGAGGACGAATCGGCATCGGCGAGAATCCGTTGACGAGCCGAGCGTGGAACCAAGAATCGATGACGGACCTGACGAGCTGGAAAGACGACCGGCCACCATCCTACGACACGGTCACGCTGCACCAGTGCATGTACGGGCTCGTGGACGAGAACGGTACACCGATTCGGAAGGCGACGCGCATGCTGGTACCATATGGGTCGTGTTTTCCTTCCTGGCTGGAACGCAGATGTGACGGAGGTCACGCACATGCGGAGACGGTCGGCCGGAGCGCGATGCTCTCGCGATCGGCTGCGTGGCCGGAGGAGCTCGGCAAGACCTTGGTCAAAGCCGGGACGCACGAGCTGGCGATGCGCACGACCTTGAAGGAGCTGCGAATCTGGAACAACGGGGAGAAGATTCCGAGCCGACCTACTGTGAATGGAGTTGCGAAGGCATTCAAGCTGAGAAAGGAGTTGATCGACGTGCGCGTGCTGAGGGGCACCGAGGAGATACCACTACCTCGAGGAGCTGTACGGCGTATCTACGCGATGTACTCCAGCGAGGGCTTGCTGGCCGACTACTCGGATGCCTACGCGGACGACTCGGATTTCCAGACGATCGACCTGGCGGAGAGGTATCCCTCGGACACGGTCGTGGCGATCTACGTGAAGGAGCCGAAAGTGCAGACGTCCTACCCTGCGACGGTGTTTGCCTATGGAGCCACGCCGAAGGAGTTCAAGCCAGACGATCGAGACGCAGACGCAGTACATCGAGACCTACACGAAGAGGGGAAAGGTTTCGGGGATAAGCCCCCGGACATCACTACGGCCCAGTGGGGCGCTCTTCGGAAGCTCCACTTGAACCTGAGCCATCCGTCTGCACACGCCCTCAAGCGACGCCTGAAGTCCTACGGGGTGTCGAAGGAGGTGCTCGAAGCGGTGGACAAGTTGGACTGCACCGTGTGCAAGGAGCTGGGCAGGCCGAACACCACGAGGTCAGCCAACCTGAAGCTCTCGACGGAGTTCAACGAGAACATGTTCCTAGACGAGGCCGAGGTGATCCTCTCGGACGGGACGCGGCTGATGGTCATGGTTATCCTGGACGACGCTTCGAGCTTCAGGGTGATCGTTCCGACCACAGCTGTGCGGTCGATTACGGGCGAGGAGAGCCTACGGTGCTTCTCGCAAGGTTGGTTGTCGTGGGCAGGCCCTCCGAAGGTGCTCTACTACGACGCGGCGAAGGGCCACATCACGAAGCGGTTCGCGGAGATCGGTGACAAGCACAACATCCTGATGAGGCCGGTCCCGGCGGAGGCGCCTCAGCTAAAGGGAAGAGTCGAGCGTGCCATCGACTTCTTCAAGGAACATTTCCAGCGCCTTAACCGCGACGTGCAGCTCACGAAGAACGACGAACCAACGGTATGGACTTCAGTTATAGCGAGCACGTGCAACAACCACATACGACGCAACGGTTTCACGCCCTACCAGTACGTGTTGGGGAAGTCGCCCGGCACTCCGACTTCGCTGATCGAGGCGATGGAGGGCGACCAGAGGCAGCTGGCGGCACAGAGCGCGGCACTCTTCGAGGACGGGCCCCGGCGGGCCGAGCAGATTCGTGCAGCGGCGAATCGGGCGTTCTTCGAGCTGGACAGCGACGACGCCGTGAGGAGGGCCACTATCGGCCGAGTCCGACCGCCACGAGGACCATTTGTGCCGGGCCAGCTGGTGTTCTACTGGCGCGAGGTGAAGCACGTGAAGTCCAAGAGGCTCCAGGGCGAGCTGGGATGGCGTGGCCCAGCCATTGTGCTGGCGACGGAGGGCCACACGAGACTGCACCTGAGTTACCGAGGGGTGCCGGTGCTCGTGACGCCCGAGCAGGTGCGGCATGCATCACGCGACGAGGCGGAGATGGTGGAGAACGAGGACCTGGTCAGGCAGCTTTCGCAGTGGCGTGGAGGACCTACTCTTCAGAAGGGATTTATCGACGAACGTGGTCCTGGGCCTGAAGGAAGCCAACAGACAGGCACACGACGCGAGAGGAGCAACGACGACTCGGACGACGAGGACGTTGGAGACGACCCGCCAATGACGAAGGTACCTCGCACCGAGCCGACCCCACCAACTCCGAGACCTCCACCAGTGGAGGCGACTCCAAAAAGGGAACGAGTGATAGAGGAAGCACCTGGAGCTCAACCTGGAGGGCTACCAGAAGTACCACCACTACCCGGCGACGGGCCGGGACTTCAAGTACACGGACCAGCATACGACCCACCTGCACCTGATGCAGCTGGGCAGGGGCACTCTACGGACCTGGACGCAGCTGCTGTGCCAGGTAATCCGCATCATGAACCTGAGCGAGCCGAACAGCCAGGACAGCCAGAACCTGCACCACCAAAGGGGTTCAAGAGGCCACTTCCTGATGACCGGCTGCAAGACAAGGAACGTCTTCGACTACGACGCGAAGCTCTCAAGGAGGCTGCTATGCGTTTGCCACGGATTCCTGACGATCCCAGCGACCTTCCAATGGGGGACGACAGCGCACTCTACGTCAAGGTGAGCCGCGCGGTGGAGAACCGCACGAGGGATGCATTCCTGGCAAGGAGGACCGATACAGCCAAGAAACAGGTTGCACCTAAGAAGGGTCGAGAACTACGCAGCACCCCGGCGGAGTGGAAGGAAGCATTCGACGCTAGCGACCTGGACGAGTGGCGCAAGTGGATCCAGTACGACGCCGTGGAATGGCCGACGGAGGAGGAGCTCGCAGGGGTCGAGAAGACGGACGTCCTGCCGATGCGGCGCGTCCGGACGGACAAGAACGAGCCGACGAGGGGCAACCTCTCGTACGAGCAGCACCCGCTGAAGGCGAAGTCGAGGAACATCGTTCCCGGGTACAAGGACAAGCAGCTGCTCGCCGGCGAGTTGCAGACGAACGCGCCCACGCTCACGGACACGGCCACGGCGGTGATTCTCCAGGAGGCGGCCAGCCAGGAGGGCTGGGCGCTGGAGCAGGGTGACGTCGACTCGGCGTTCCTGAATGGGAAGTACCTCGACAGCTCACGACGTGTTTATTTTCGAGCTCCCAAGGGCGGTCTACCGGCAGTCCCGGAGATGGGCTGGCCGTTCGTGCCCGAGGGAACCATCCTGAAAGCGAAGAAGGGGATCTACGGGCTGAACGACGCACCTTTACTGTGGTACGAAGAGCACCGCGACACCATCCTGTCATTGCCCGGGGCTTCGAGATCCAAGCTGTGCCCGGCTCTCTTCATCTTCCACGACGAGAACGGGAAGCTGATCGGCCTCATCGGGACTCACGTGGATGACGACTTGGTCGCGGGTTCGCCCGAGTTCTTCGCGAATCAGGTGGCGACGCTGAGGAAGATACACTGCTACGGCAAGTGGCAGTCTGCGCGGACAGGGTTTCACCACTGCGGGCGCTTCCTCAAGCAGAACGACGACGGCACCATCACGTGCAGCCAGAGGGAGTACACGGAGAGCATCGGGAAGATTCCTATTTCGGCCGAGCGCCGGAGGAACAAGGAAGCGAAGGCCACGGCTGAGGAGAGGGCGTTGCTCCACAGCGGCAACGGCCAGATCCAGTGGCTGGTGCGCTCTACGCGTATGGACTTGGCGTTCCGTCTGGTGGAGAGTCAGACGAGGGCTCACGACAGCGACCTGAAGGTGCAGGACCTGCTCGACTTCAACAAGCTGGTGAGCGACGCCAAGACAGACCACGTGGACATCACTTTCCCAGAAGATCAACATGGACGATGCGATCGCGGTGGCCATCGGGGACTCAAGTCACGGCAACGTGGGCAAGACGAAGACGGCGAGCCAGGCCGGACTGGTCATCCTGCTAGCAGACAACAAGGACAACAAGTTCCTGCGCGGGATGCCTGCCAAGATCACCCCCATGCTGTGGCGCTCACACCGCATTAAACGTGTGGTACGTAGTACCCTTTCGGCCGAGACGATGGCAGCTTTGGAGGCGGTCGAGAGTGGCGACATGCTGAGGCAGCACCTGGTGGAACTACACTACGGACTGGGCTACTGGACCCACATGGAGGACGTCAAGGCGATTACCATGGTGGAGGTCACGGATTGCAAGTCTCTCTACGACCTGCTGCAGAAGCGCGGCACGGTTCCCTCCGAGAAGCGGCTGCTCATCGACATCGAGGCGCTCAGGAACGACATCGAGTTCAACAACGTGGTGAGCAAGTGGGTGAACACCAAGCAGATGCTCGCCGACTGCCTCACCAAGCACGACGTGCGCGCTGGCGACTACATGAGGTACGTCCTGCAGACGGGCGAGTACCGGCTGACCGAGGACCTCATGGCGGACCAGGTTATCCATAAGCAACAGACGGAGCTCAAGGGACGCAGGGGGGAGTACTACCGCACGAAGTACCCCAAGCGACAGCGACCTGCCGATCAGCCTTTCGTGCACGAGGGCTACACGTACTTCGAGGACTGCATCGCAGACGTGAGGTACAACGCGAAGGTCGTCCAACCTGCTCCGAAGCCATACCTACGTTGGCGGATGATGCTGGGCCAGCGCGAGAACGATATCTACTACGAGAAGCTCGAGGAGATGGTCGACTGGTCCGGCTTGGACCAGGTGGTGAAGCGTCGGACGATCCCGACGCACGTGCGTAAGTTGCTGACGGTCTACGCACCGACCAAGGGGGCCCTCGAGCGCTACGAGAAGGACTTTGCAGAGAAGCACACCATCAAGAAGCCAGATGCGACTGAGGATCCAGAGGACAAGGAGGAGTTGAATGTCACATCGGAGATGGAGATGCATGTGGAGTCAGACGTGAATGCCAAGCTGGATTGCACCGACGACACGAAGGAGATCTACATGATGGACGCGACGGGGGCCGACGCTGAGGAGATCAGGGCAAGCCCACAGGGAGGCGCAGCTGCGGCGTGGACTACCATGGTAGTGTGCACTGTGTGTCGCATGACGGTGGACCAGTGCGAGTGCGGGCCGAGGACACGGAAGAAGCCACACAAGGACAAGGCCGAAGACAAGAAGGTCCCCAGCGACATAGACGACGGCAGCTGGCAAGAAGTCCCGAGTGTACGCGCCACATCGGCGACGCCGCCGACGCCATCTAAGAAGCTTATGCAGAAGGCATACCGTCTACACGAGAAGACTGGACACGCTCCCTACGAGAAGATCGAGAGTGACTTCGGAGACGTGCTGGAGGACGGAGTTCTGGAGGCGTACCGCATGGTGATCGACGAATGTGCAGTGTGTCGGAAGGCAACCCAGGAAGCTGGCAAAACCAAGTACACCAAGAAGTCAAGTCCGACGAACACGAAGTACAGGACGAAGGACCAAAGCAAGTACATCGACCCCGACCTGTGCGAGCACCCGACGGACAAGCAGACGAGAGCAGGGACCAACCAGTACAAGGAGAAGATTAAGTGCACCGAGTGCGGGACCCTACTCGTGGACCGCGACACGCCATGGTGGAGCGAGGAGAAAGTGCTTCGGGCGCAGGCCAAGGCGGCGAAGGCACAGATGGAGAGACAGGCGTATGTGCGGGGAGATACGGGCTCGAGTTCTTCCAAGAAGTAGTTTTGTGTTTTGGTTACATACATATTTCATGAAGTTGGATTTCGTAGACGACATTATGGATTATTTCATATACGACGGCTTCGCCGATTACCTTGACTTCATAGAGTACTGAGTTTTGCGAGTTTGCCCGGCGCTCGAACGAGAGGCAAGCTTAGCTAGAGAAAATAGTATGAATGTGATTTCTGGGGGAAAGACCCAGGGCATGTATCTAGCACGCTTGTGTACATGTGTGTATCAAGCGCCGGCGCTTGGGCTCGAGAGAAAGGCGCTTCCCTTCTCCCACTGCAGAAGCGACGGGTCGAGGGAGCGATAGCGGCTTGGAGCTATCCGATCGAGTTCTCTTTCGAGATTCCCGCCGACGGCATCGACACGCTCGAGCGGGAGAGTTTCGACCAGAAACGAGGCCTCCCCATCGCCCATTTCCTCCGATGATGATAGTAACCCTCGTGGTGCTCAGCGTCTCTTGTACAACGCTTGGGTCAAGACTTGGATGTACCACGCTCGTGGCGTACGTGGAGACGGCCAGTAGGGCCATATGCGGCATGTCAGTCGTGCCCAGAATGGCTACGACGCCAGCGGCAAGTGCAACCACTGGGAGTACTCGCATCGACGCCATACTTGCTGCTCTTAATTTGGTGGTGCCAGCCTTGGCTATGGTGCCTTGACAGAAAAACGCCGACCTGGAGTATAATGCACCTGCGCAGCCTGCATCTGAATACGGAGTTCGCAAGCTGCTGCTCTACTGGTTCAAGTCCGTCCAGACCTACGAGGAGCTCTTGAGACGATGGCTGCAACGCCTCCTGCTGATCCCCCTGAATGGAGCCAACAACAACTGGATGCAAGTGCGCGTGAGGATCGCGCCCGTCTCGCTAAGGTAACTGAAGCTGCTGCACAATCTGGACGTATCGCTCCCGAGGAGATCAGCTTCAAGGGGGAGAAGTGCAGCAAGCTACGAGTCCAGCTCCAGGAGGCCGGCGCCGCGTTGGCAGCGGCGACAGTGGAGTTTGATGAGGCGATGGCCACCAGGCAACGGGCTGACGCTGCTCTTCAAGCCTTCAACCCAGTGGTGTGGAAGATCAGCGCGACGGAGGAGGTTGCCCGTGCCCGCGCCTGCAAGGCCCCTGCACCTCGCGCTGCTGCGCGGGCCCTTGCCAAGAAGCACCTGTGTCGGAGCACGTGCCACCCGAAGCCGTGGAAGCGCTCGGACGGCGAGGTCGCGGACGGCTGCATCTCGGTGCTCGGCGGGCGGCTGAACATGGACGGCCAGGACAGCGCGGCCCTCGGCGACCTGGACGAGGTAAGCCTTGGAACTGCAGGCGAAGGGCATCGCTCGTTCGGCGAGAAGGTGGCCCATCTCCTTAAGGCAGCCAAGGCCATGGGCAACGGCAATGAGGAGGTGCGGGCAGCGGCCACAGAGGGCGAGCGCATTCCCACCGACGGCAACGGGCAAGGCAGCGTAGCGCGCGACGGCATCATGGAGCGAGTCGTGAGCTTAGAGAACGCAGGCATTAGGACGCAAAGTCCCGAGCTAGTCCTCGTGGACGCGCGCTCAGGCTCTGTCGCCGATTGTTTGGCTAGCGCGCAAAATCCCGAGTCAGTCCCTCGGGGCGCTGTCTCGGGTTCGGTCGCCTCGCGTCTTGCTGATCGACCCCCGCAGGTGGCCAACGGCGTGCATTCCTGTGGGCTGGGGCCAAGTGCAGCTCAGAGGGTTTCTTCCCGCGCTGGCCCCTCGGCGGGCTCGGGGTCTCAGTCAGGCTCGCCCTCCCAGATCGCCAGCGAGGTGCATTCCGCTGGGCTGGGGGCAGGTGCAACTCAGGGGGCTGCTTCCTGTGCTGGTCCTTCGGCGAGGTCGGGGTCTAGTTCGCGGTTGCCCTCGCAGATGGCCAGCGATGTGCATTCCGTTGGACTGGGGGCAAGTGCAAGCCAGAGGGCTGCGTCCTGCACTGGTCCTTCGGCGAGTTCGGGGCCTCCTTCGGGCCCGCCCCCCCAGATGGCCAGCGATGTGCATTCCGTTGGGCTGGGGGCAGGTGCAAGCCAGAGGACGCGTGCGGCTGCTCTTCCTCCCCTGACGAATCCCTGGACTCAGGCTACACCGGCCTGTCTGAGCCCCCCGCCGCGGTGCCTGGTCGGATGATCAGCCAACGCTTGCACCAGGAGCGGTCCATCCAAAGGCCGTGGGAGTCGGGGCTGATGGTGTCCTCGGGAGTCGACCCGAGGACCCCCCCCAGTGCGCGGCGCAAGTGGCAGAGAAGCGCCATCGCCAGTGGGGTGCCACCAGGGGGCGCTGCGGCGATAGCAGGGATCGCGAAGGTTCGAGCAGGTCGCGGCAGGTGAAGGAGCAGGAGGTGCGCATGGGCACGGTCAGCGGGAAACCAGCAGGCCAGGCCAGACAGGCACTCGCCAAGGGCGGGGCGGAGGAGCGCCGGTGCGCCACGCACCCCTTGGTGGTGGAGGCGGGCCGCGAGATCCAGCCGACTCGCCAGAGGCTGCAGCAGACGGCAGCCTGGCACCTCCTGGACGCGGAGGACACATGGCAGGAAGAGTACGAGGGGTACGTGGCGGAGATGCTGAAGGGAGAGGCTTACGAGCCGTGCTTCGAGGGGCTGTCGGACGAGGCAGCCGAGCGGGAGCGGCGGCGAAGGGCGGCCGAGGAGTGCCAGGCGGCGTGGAGACCAGGAGCCCAGACGAGGACGGCCAGGTGGTGCCGTTTGCAGCAACTGCACGGAGCGCACTGCAGCAGGGTGCTCGAGGACATACCGGCGCGCGGGAGGATCGCGCGGGTCTTCATCGGCGGCCTGGACGCGGGCAGCTGGCCAGAGGACGCGACGCCGCACGAGGTAGCGCTGCTGGATACACTGGCCAGGGAAAGGTCGCGGGTCCCCAAGGCGGAGGGAGGCCAGATCCTCGGCAGCGGGTCAACTTGTGGAGGCGCCTCAGGCCGAAGCCCCAGAGTCGGACGCCGAGGAGGACATGTACGAGGGCAGGCCCTCCTCGTTCTCCACCAATTCCAGCGAGGTCCAGCCCGCAGCCGAAGAGGAGGACGGGGCAACCCCAGAGGCAGTGCAGGAACCAGGCTAGCCGTCCGTCTGGGAGGGCCCTGGGCTGAGCAGCACGGCTCCATCCAGCGAGAGCCTTACGGGGGACCGATGGAGCTCAGCCAGCCGCAGCCAAGGCAGGCGCAGGGTGAGACCTGGGGTGGCCGAGGCCATCGACCTCTTCGAGGGAGACCCCCCCGACACCAGCCCAGCCAGCACGCTCATGGGGCTCGCAGCTGGGATAGCCTTGGCGATGGCGGCCACAGCCTCAGCCTCGGCCAGCGCGCGGGCCGACGGCGAGGGCGGGGGAGGTTATGGAGCCCCAGCAGCTCAGCCCCAGAGCCGACGCCAGGGGAGGCAGGAACGCAAGAGGCCAGCCGCGGCCATGCCTGAGGCCAGCGCGGCGGGGGCGCCCAGGCGAGGCGGCGCCAGGCAGTTGCGGGTCCAAGGAGATGAGGTGGCCGAGGGTGGCAGGCCAGCACCAGCGGAGCGGCCCGAGGGGCGGTGGGGCGAGCTGGAGATGCGGAGGAAATGCCAGGAGCGTCCCCTACGGAACGGTGCCAGGAGATGCCCCCCCAGAGCGAACAGTGCAGCCTTGGGGGCAGGAGGCGGTAAGCAGAGGGCGCCATCTCGCCCAGCCACGCTCGAAGGAGCGGACCGTGCGGAGGACAAGCTTCATGCTGCGAGGCAGGTGCACGGCTACATCGTGTGCATAACCTGCTGCGCTTACGGCAATGGAAAGACAGACGGGCTCGGGCGGGTTTGTCCTGGGTGGCCAGAGAAGCCGACGGATATCGACAAGAAACGCAAGCAGCGGGCGGCCAACATCCTGGCAGGGCTCCACCCCACGACGCGCCAGCCGCTCGACTGACGCGGTGGAAGTGCAGCGAAGGCTGGGAGAGCAGGGTGGCTATGCGGGAGAGAGCGGAGTCAAGGCCTGGCTCGTGTATCATTATCAGGATAAGAATCTGCACGCTGCGCGTTGCCTGGCACGCATAGCCGCTGCTCGAGCTGGCCCCGTAAGGGCTGACTTGATGCGATCCCGCGGGAGCCTGTGTACTGTATTGACCGTTCGAAACGGAACTTGCAACAC